>VWZK01000764.1:133479-195181 GCA_013396935.1 Baryphthengus martii | reverse complement strand
TCACTCTCTACAGCTACCTGAAGGGAAGTTGTAGTCAGGTGGGGGTCAGGCTCTTCTCCCAGGCAACTAGTGACAGAACGAGAGGGCACGGCCTGAAGCTGCGTCAGGGGAGGTTTAGGTTGGGTATTAGGAAGCCCTTCCTCACAGAAACGGTCATTAGTCGCTTGAATGGACTGCCCAGGGAGGTGGTGGTGTCACCATCCCTGGAGGTGTTTAAGGAAAGATTGGACGTGGCATTTAGTCACGTAGTCTAGTCGATGTTGTGGTGTTAGGTCATAGGCTGGACTTGATGATCTCAGAGGTCTATTCCAGTCTCAATAATTCTGTGATTCTGTGATTCTGTAAATATAATCCAGATGCTGGCATTATTAATATTCTTAAGTATGGGGAATTATGAATCATGAAGGAATTGCTCATAAACTCTCTAAATATACATGCTAGTCATGATCTAGATGCCTTTAATGTGGATGGCAGGAAATTCAACATCAGTGTTGCAGGGTTTGGAGGTCTTTCAGAGCCAGATGATCCTAGATCATTCCAAGGCCACAAATTCACCCAAGCTCCACCTTCAAACCTGAGTTAAACTTGACTGTTGTTTCTCGAATAATAAAGTTTTGGCAAGTAGCTCAACTTTTCGGTGACTGGGGTCATGTCCTGTGAAAATAATTACGATGAATGGTCAATTTTCTAAATTGCTTGATGCTTTTTTTCCAGGAATTATCTTCATTCCAGGAACATCCCAATTGACAGCCAAAGACATTTTATATCGACTCCAGGCTTCGAAGGCCAAGTGCATCATTACCAATGATACCCTGGCACCTGCAGTGGAATCTGTCACACCCGAGTGCCACTTTCTGAAAAGCAAACTAATTGTAGCCAAAGAGAGCAGAGATGGGTGGCTGAACCTCAAAGAACTCCTTGCGTGAGTATCCAGCTGCTTTACCATCATTCCTGTGAGGTGAAGGAAGCTGTGTGAGTCAAGTGAGGTTGCTGAGTTTTGGGATTAATTTCCAAAATACAGACGAGTTACATTTTTGCATCCCTCTGCCAACTCACTGTAATGACTGTAATAAGTACAAATCCCTCTGACACATCTTTTTGGAGCTGTATTCAGGTCTTTCAGCTTCTTCTTACTGAGCAACCTGCCAGCTTTTAAAAGCTCTCTACTTCTACTGTGATCACAGGACAAGCACATAGAATACTAGACTTGCAGTTGTTCTGTGCTTGTGTTCTAAAGCCCATCCTAATTCCTCTTGAATTCAATGAGAAGATAGCCATTGCCAGCTCTTGGTGCTCAGCTAACATGGCATACGTCATTTCTTCCCTTGATTTGGGACAGAAGTTGGTTTTGCATCTACCTACTGTTCCATAACAAGCACTTTTGAGTACCCTTGCAAAATAGTTGTAGGCAGTGTCACTGGAATATGCTGTAGGTGCTCAGATCTTGAAAGTTATGGCACACAGAGCACACTTGTGCCTAGTGAAATGTGCTCTCTAGCTCTTACCCATGGTATCTGACACAACTATTTATTTAGTGAGATCATATAGTTTGGGGCCATTTTCCTGTTTATCTCCTAAAACTTAAAAAATATTACTTCCTTTGTGAAAAACTCCATGTGTTGTCATATACTATTTCTTCTGAAGGGTGACATCTGCTGACCATAAATGTGTCAAGACAAGGAGCCAAGACCCAATGCTGATCTACTTTACTAGTGGAAGTACAGGCTCTCCAAAAATGGTGGTGCAGACCCACAGCAGTTACGGCATCGGATTTGCAACAAGCGGCAGGTATACCTTGCAGTTACTCCCAGTGTCCCGATTAAGGGACGTGATCACAATTGAATTGAAAATGTGACTGTAAAAACTGTAGTAAATATAGGCATTTTGTGAGTTCAGGATCTTGCTTCTTCCTCACCTTTCCCCTTTCACAGTGAAACCCTAGTCCTCTCTTGCTCAGGGGACTAACTGGAGAGTAACAATAAGGATAGCATCCTTATAGCAAAGCCAGACAAAGTGTTTCTGTATTGTGTAAACTTTCCTTGAGAACCAAAGCAGCCTTGGACCATAGCATTATGCCTTAAAAGTTACAGTACAATTTTAATCTGTGGCTTGGTACTGATTTGCTTTCACTGGCCATCATTTATTTATGCGTTCCAAGGAGTGAGAAATTTCATGAAAATCAAAGGATACATCTCTCAAGGCATTCCGAATTGGAAATTGGTGATAGAGTCCACAGAAGTAATTTCGTTAGTTTCCTAGAGAAATAAGTTGTGATTTAGCTGCTGTGTCTAATGCACAAGTTGGGGAAAGACTATTGAAAATCATCTGTTCAATTTTTCATCTAGATCCGAATTCTGCAATTCAAGCCAAGGATGTTTTGCACTGGTCAGGAGAAAAAGCAAATGCTGTTAAGCAGGAGGAAACGAAGGGGAATAAGAGAATGTTTAGAATTCTTCAGCTCTTGCAAGCTTCCTAAGGAGCCCCACTTGCTGACGCTGTGTCTTCTAATGGAAGCCTCTTGCCCTTTCCTTTTGGTTATGCTGTTCCCTCTGCCTGAGTCTCCCACACTCTGTGAAGCACTTTTTTCATCTCTGCTTTATCATCAGGCACTGGATGAACTTGACTCCTTCAGATATAATGTGGAATACCTCTGATACTGGCTGGGTAAAATCAGCTTGGAGCAGTGTTTTTGCACCATGGATCTGCGGATCATGTGTCTTTGTACACAATATGCCACAGTTTAAACCTGTGGTTATTGCAGAGGTAAGCATAACGTTTTATACTGTTTTATTTCCATTTTGCATAAATAAAGCAAACAAGGCGGGCTCCAGTGCGTGTATACCCACTGCTCTATAGCAGCAGAGTTAGTACTTCCCACATCCCAGGCAGTCATTCCTTCCTTTGGTCCCCAGTAAACTGGAGGGACAAGCTTTTTCCCTCCTGGGTAGGCTCCATGTGACAGGAGGTGTGGTGAAAGGTGCTGATAAAAAGAACTCAGAATCACAGATGTCTTGTCCTGTATTTAGCCTAAAGCTCACTTCAGCTATGGACTTCCAGCTACTTTGGGCTCAGAGTGAGCATGGACCAGTAATCAGAGTACAGCATAGACCTGAACCAGGGCTTTATTATCCTGCATGTTCAATGAGTTGCCTATTCCTCCCCTTTGCCATTTCATGAAACCAGTCAGCAGGCCTATTCTTCTTAGCATTGGCCTCTTTGTGTGTCCTCTCCACATACCTTTTCCAAGAATAAAATTGGAAAAGCTTTGGTCTAGCTCACTTTTGTCACTTAGTCTTGACCCTGGGACACAGTCACCTTGGAATTGTTATTCTCAGTAGTCATTTATTTACATGACTGGTTTTCGTTGAACAGAAAGTGCTGTATTTTATACTGCAGTGGGACTGACTGTTTCAGCCGCTCTGCAGTTACGCTTTATAGTCACTAATCCATAGTCATTCTCTGTGTTGAATATATGTCACGTTTTTATGGTTTTCATTTTGCAGACATTTGAGCACGTAACTTGTGTTTATCACCTGCATGTTTACAAGATCAGCCCCACCATTACATTTCCTTTTCAACAAAATCACTTTCTGTTTTACTAGACTCTCTCAAGATACCCCATCACTGTCTTTTGCACTGCTCCCACTGCCTACCGCATGCTGGTCCAACATGATTTGAGCAGGTACTACATATCTGTCTCTTGCAGGGGTAGCAGAGAGAGGCTAGGATATAATGCTGTGACAGCTCTAGCTCTTTGGTTCCTTATGTTGCTTTATATTTTCGAATTAAAGGAAATCCAATTAGTAAAATTTGCCCTCAGAGAAGCTATGTACATGAGACTAGCTAGTAACACCTTAGACCATTGAAAAGACCTTTGAAAAGACAGTACAGAAGAAAGAAGTGAGTTTTTTTGGGTTTTGTTTGGTTTTTTTTTTTTAGTTATCACCTCCCCTGAACTTATGATTCACAGTTAAATTTAAGTCAAGATTTCAGAATCAGAGAATTGCTGGAGTACAGCGGAGTCATTCCCATACACTTGAGAATGAAGTGAGCAGTTAGAGGACTTTCACATGCTGAGAGTTATTTGGCAGCTGTTCCCACTGGTTTGTTACACTGTAAAATACTCAGTTTATGAGAAGCAGTCAGTGTGATTTGCAAGGAGTTTTCACATCTTCATGAAGGTATTTAAATCTTTTCACATAACTATTTCATTGTGACAAAAGCCAGCTCTGGTTTAGCAGAGAGCACAGGCTCTGTGTTCCTGGAAAATTTTGTGTCTGATCTTGGATGTCAGTACATGACTAAGCTTTCCATGAACATCTGATGTGCGTGTTCACATTCCTCCCTTCTTGTCAGCTCTTCCAAGAAAACACCTTTGCTCACTCTTTTTCCAGCAAAATCCCTACTTCCAGTGACACAAAAATAAACCACATTGACCTCAGTGGTAAGATGAGAAATCTAGGAGTTCAGTCCAGAACTATGTGACAGGATGATTATTATAATTTCCAAAATATCTTGTGAAGTCTTAGGAAAACTTACTTTGAAAGTTGGGGAAGGCTGTTCAGTTAAAACCATTTACTGCTCTTTTCTGGAGTTAAGAAAATTACTTTTTGTTATTTCCCTCAAGCTACAAATTCGTGAGTCTGAAACACTGTTTGTCTGGAGGGGAACCGCTCAATCCTGAAGTGATGGCGAAGTGGAAAATTCAGACAGGGCTGGATATCCATGAAGGTTATGGCCAGACTGAAACAGTATGTTTGCATTAATTCTTGCAGTATGTTTTTTCAAAGGTAACAATACAGAGGCTCAATGTGCTTGAGAATCATTTAAATGAACTTTTTTTAAAAAAGAAGCTGTATATAATTATGATTATATGGTTCCAGAACCAACTAGCTGCCTATTTTAAAGGTTACAGCAAATACTGTGAGTACAGAGTTCACCCCTCTGCAAAAGCCATGTCAGAGATTACCTCAGATCAAATAACTTGTAGTAGATCCCTTCCTCATCTTCACTTGAAAGACAACATTTTAAAAAATTAATTTGTTCTGGGTATCAGTTTGGCCTGTTTGAGGTTTTAATGAAAAATATGAAATCAATTCACATATCAGACTTCTCTGTAAGTGAATGTTAATAAAGTTATTAAGAGTCAGATTTCAGGCATTCTTTCCTCTTACCTTTGATATGTCTCATATCATCCCATTATTGAAATAAGATCCGTAATAATTTCACATCTGCTGTCTTGCAAATTCAAGTGTTTGCAGAAGAACCCACTGGCTCAGACTGAGCACAAGCAACCTCATTCCACAGAGCTAATGCGAAATGCCTCTCTGTTGTGCTTTGAGAACCACAGTGCTTTAGTCCTGATTCAGCCCTCATCATCATGAATTCACAAAGAGGCGTTGTGCCTAATGCAAGCAATATGAAAGTCTGCAAGATGTTCCACAAATTTAAAATAAATAATTAAATAAATAATGTATTATGCAGGTGACTATATGTGCCAATATGAAAGGAATGAAAATTAAACCTGGCTCCTTGGGAAAAGCTGTTCCCCCTTACGATGTGCAGGTATGTTGACATGTCGTATCTGAGCTACAGTTTTGGGTGCAGGAGTAGGGGAATGCTGCCTGTGTCTCCCTTCTCTGTCCTGCTCTGTGCTGTAACAGATATTTCACTGAGCTAATCAAAGCAATAATTATATGTCCTTTCTGCAGATCATAGATGTCCATGGGACTATTCTACCGGCAGGACAAGAAGGCAACATTGCTGTCCGAGTTCAACCGACACGACCCTTCTGTCTGTTCTCTGAGTACTTGGTAAGTCTGCATTGGTCTGTCTGTGCCTGCTGAGAAGATCAACAGAGATCCAGGGCAAATTCTATTGACTTATTCAAGGAGCAGAATTTCATCCAGGACCTTCACAAGGTCTCACTAGGTTGATCAAGGGCTTTAAGCCTGGACAGTACACTGTTCTGCTGTTCAAGTAACAAACTGACTGGCAGAGTATAACTTCAAGGTGTCATATGAACCAGAGAGTACCTTGTTCCAGACCTGTACCTGGCAGTTGGCATGGGCTTCATGTACAGCGCATCACTGCTTTCTCTTCCACTCCACTCCTAACCTTTAGTTAAGGATTAATGAAGGAAGGGCCATAAAATCTACTCTGTAAGAAGCTCAGGGAGTTTTTTGAAAGAGCACAATTGTCTTATTCCCCCATACCACTCTCAGAGGTACCCATAGATTGATCTTTCAAATCTTTAGAAGTTGCACGTTACAGCATGCATGTGTCTCTGGTGTCAAGAGAAATTCCTTGTACCATTGCCTGTCACACAAACAATGTGCACAAGATTGACAGCACAAAGACAAGCTACAGCACTAATCCCTCAAATGTACACCATCATATGGCTTTCTAATAGTGGCACATGACATCTAACGTTACTATTCAAATGGAAATGCTCTACTCACTGAAAGTAGAACAGATTTTAAAAAAAAGTATCAGAAGAGTGGCCATTTTGGTTCAGGTCAAGGTCTATCTGAACGAGCATTCTGGCTGTAGTGGTTCTGAGTTGCAGTACGTACTTAAGACCATACTTAAGAAAACACTGGAATCAGGCAGATATAAAGATACTCTCCACTGCATTTGAACTATCATGTTGAATAAGCTTTGGGGAACCTGGTTATGTGTTTAATCTTCTTCTGATCCCACATAATATTTGGGTATTTGTAGCATTCTCAAACAGCAATTTGCAAAAAGTAATTGCTCACTGTGTGACAAAAACTTCTTTTTTGTTCAGTACTATGACTTCAGTTTTTCATTATGTCTTCTGTTGTCAAGGCGTTTTTCCTGTGTAGCCTACACCCAATAGATGAATGTAGATAATGAAGTTTTTCCTGTAGGTCACCTCATTTTGGCCTTGAAGGTTAGGGGAAAAAAGTTTCCATTGATGGTAGGTTATTGTGGCAACCCCCTGCAACGATAAATCATTGCTCTGAAGAAACTGGCTTATACATGTTAGTGATTTGCTATGACAGATGGGCATTTTGATAGGGCATTTTGATAGAGCGCAGCCTTTTTTTCCCTAAAACATGAATCCGTATGTACACAAATGCTCTTTTCCACCTCTCACATATTTCCACTGCAAAACTGCTAATTAATGTGACTTTTTTTTTTTTTTTTTAATTGAAGATATATAATAGTATTGAATGTACGAATTTTGAGAACAACTTTAAAAATAGTCTTGGTCATTTTTAGCACCACTGCAGAGAAAATGCATTACATTTCACTAACAATCAGATACAGTTTTTTAAATATTTGATTGTTATCAGGATAATCCAGAGAAAACTGCTGCCTCTGTGTGTGGAAATTTTTATGTCACTGGAGACAGAGGGATTATGGATGAAGAAGGTTATATCTGGTTTGTTGGAAGAGATGATGACATAATTAATTCTTCTGGGTGAGTCAGTTGCTTTTAGATTTGTTCATTGCCTGTTAAAATTCTATCTGGCAAGACCAATTGAATGGCTAACTTGCTGCAGCTGCCACATCTGAATTTTCTCTTAGGTATCGCATTGGCCCATTTGAAGTTGAAAGTGCATTAATACAACACCCTGCAGTCTCAGAGTCAGCTGTTGTCAGCAGTCCTGATCCAGTTAGAGGAGAGGTAAAAAAAAAACAAAACAAAAAAAAACAAAAAGAACATAGAAAGAAATGCACTTTATCCTAAGCATCACTTCCCTATATGTACTAGACTTCCTTGGAATTGAATATGTTGCAGATTTTTGAATTTACAATAGGTTTAAAAAGTTTTGAAATCACACCTTGACAAATCTTAGAATATCAGAATTGTTTCCCTGCTTGCAGAGTTCGATGTGGAGAAAAAATTTGGCTCTTCACACTTACTGTGACATCTTTTTATCTAAGAAACAAAGTTCAGATTGTTTCACTTCTTGTCACTAAGCACATGGTGGCAATGATATCCGGAGTGGTGGGGTTTTTGTTGTTGGTTTGTTGTTTTTTTAATATTTTTCCACTTTGCAATATTTCTTTGAGTGTCAGGGTGAGATTTTCAGCTTTTTTCTGTTTTTCAACTTTTTGAAAGTTTAGTGGTGTGTAAAGTTAAGGGGGGGGAAAAAAGTGGAAAAATAACAAAAAGTCCTGTGGTGCACAGTATGTCTTTCATAACATGGCATTCCATAATAAACAGCCAGTGAAAAGGGAAATTAAAGAAAACACTCAAATTTTTGCATTCTGAATTTTGATACTCAGTTTTGGCAACAAATGCATCCCTTTATTCCCATGTCTGGAAGTTAATGGAGTCTCTTAACTTTTGTGGCACAGGTAGTCAAAGCCTTCATTGTTTTAGCTCCTGCTTTTGTGTCACACGATCCAGAAAAATTAACTCATGAGCTTCAGCAACATGTTAAGAAGGTGACTGCACCTTACAAGTATCCGAGGAAGGTAAGTACACCAGATAAAGATTGGTCTTCTAACTGTTATTAAAACCAGGACAAATTTTGTCCTGCCTCATCTTCTTTTCAATGACATTCTGACAAATACTCCATCCATAGTTAAATAAAATAAAAGTAAATTATAGAGTCTGCTGCAGCTGTAGCCTTGCATTCACTGTAAATGCTAGAAAGGACCCAAAGGGACAAAATAGTAACGTGACCTACCTTTTGTCTTGCTTTCATTAAATACTGAGGGTTTCATAGCAACTCAGAAGAGCAAAGTGTTCAACTCTTACCAATTCCTCCTTTGATCTCGGTTCAGACTGAGAATTTACTGCTGGCACCAGAAGGGTTGGAATCCATCCCTTACAATCAGGAAAGACACCAGTAGCTCCCTGTCCTGACAACTGAAGCACTCAGCTCTTCAGGATTGTGGTACTTGTCCCTGCAACTACTGCCTGTGCAGTCAGCTAAGACATGTAGTAAGGAATTTCCCTGTCCCAGCCCCAAGCTCTGCAGCTTCCCATCTTTTTACTCCAGCCACAATAGAACTGTGTCTTTCCTGGCACCTGGGAGATCAATCAGAATGTATTTAGCTAAAAGTGATCATGTCTGCCTTTCAGGTGGAGTTTGTTCAAGATCTACCAAAGACGGCCACTGGGAAAATCCAGAGAAAGGTTCTAAGGAACAAAGAGTGGGGAAGAGTATAACATGATCTGGAAATTGAGAAGAGAAAATTTCCGTCATCCGTACCAGCCGTAGAACATCACACTCGGCATGTGGTCATGACCCAGAGCACTAGGAGAACATACAGAAAAACAAGCTACAGGGAAAAAAAATCAGGAGATAACACTCATACAGCTTGTGGATGTGTAGTATTAGAGCCACTTTTGCCATCAACCAAAAAATTTTCAGAAGGGAGAAGGTGCAAGTAATTACGAATAAGGAATGGGAAAGACAAGGGACAGATCCAGGAGTTACGAAGGTTTCTTTATTTTACTGGAATTAGTATAAACAGGTTTTTTTGAAAAAAAAAACAAAACAAAACCAACCAAACCAAAAGTGTAACTACAACATTTTGATAATTATAAATAAATGAGAAATGAATAAATATAATCTTTGTTCTGTAATGAGTATCAGATATTCTCTCGTCAAAACCTAACACTGTAACATTCCCAAATTGTTTCTGAGTGGATGGAGAAAGACATTCTTTAACCTCTTCTCTTCATCTTGATGAATTTGCAATCTACTTAAATGGTTAAAGTGCGGGGAAAAGAGAAGATACAAAGTGCTTCAGGTTAAGGTGCAAATTATGTAAAATTAAGAACTGTGTAAATGATTACAAGAAAAAGGTTACTCCACAGAAAGAATTGTGCTGCCTGGTCTGTTTTGACTGTGTTCTATTCTCATTACTTCAAAAGAAGCAAATCATTAAGTCGAAAGGGTTTCACTCCAAATCTTTTTTGACAGAGCATCCAGGTCTCATGCCTCCAGATGAAGGCTAATCTTTACCATGCCTCATTTGGGAAGTACACGTCCCGAAAGCCGAATGAACTGAATGAAGAGAATCTACCCCAGACAGCTTTCAATCTATATTATCTACAACAAACAGGTCAGGAAAACATTGTTTGTCTGAATTCCTAGTGTTGCTGATCGTGGAGAAAAAGCAGATGGTACTACATCAGGAAATACAGTTTTCTAATCCTTGCAGCAGTTCAGAGGACTTTGCCATTACTGGGTTGTTTCCTCAATCTTCATATTTTATTTTCACCTCTAAGTTTGCAGGCGACAAGATGCTAAAAACTATTGAAGGCTCTCACTGCAAAACTTTGCAGATAGCTTTGTAGACCAGTAGAAAGTCCTGGATTTAATGTTTTTCATTTTGCCAGTCTCGAATACCATTTCCGATCTTGGATACTGTTCCTGAATGATCTTTCTCTCTTCTATTCTTTGCAGGCTATTTTGTAGATTTTGTCATTGCAGTGCTCTGAAATCTGTAGATTACAGCTAAATCATAGAATTAGAGCAGACTAAGAAATGAGAAATGCCTTAATAAAAAGAATAATCAAAATTATTAGGCTTTGCTGTTAAAGGAAAGGGAACCCATTGGGTTTTAGCATTAACAACGGAGGTCAGAACCTCAAAGAAAGGTTACATTTAACAAAAACATTGATATTTTTACTGATACTTGTTTCCTTAAGAAAAAAACAATAAAAATAAATGTATATCCCAGAATATGATGCAAAAAGTTTTATTAATGTCCATTTTCTATGGATGTATTTAGAGAATATTTGAAAGACTATTTTTTACCAGTTTCAGATTAATTTTTTCCACCAGGTCCTGTTAAGAGAGTTTAGACACAAAATGTAACTACCATCTAAATAATTTTCTGTTCAATAGTCCTGATTCTGAAGTGGGCGGCACTTAGGGACATAACAACACTTAATTTTATATCTATGTCCTATGATTCTTTCTCAGGAGCAAATGATATTTTATAGGATTACTTCTGGCCAGTATTTCTCTACCACAATCTCCATATAGCATGGAAAACACTGTGAATTACTGTTGGTTTTGACAAAGTATCTTTTTTGAGTGTAAAATCTGCATCCAGATTTTTCATGCTGTCAGACATCACTGAAAAGATTAAGTTGTGCAAGTTCTAGGTATTTGAGTTCATTCACCTGATAGGCAGATTAAATATTACTGTAAAAGCTCCTGCTAAGGAAATAATTCCAAAGTTAAATAAGTTACTTTTTCTTGGGGAATAAAATTTGACCAAAACTGAAATCTGTGCATCAGAGATGTAAGGACAAGTAGTTAGTTACGGTTGAAGAGAGAAGACAAGAGGTAAATGAGTACAAAAAAAACCCTGAAAAACCTGGGACAAAGTGCAAAGCTTCGCAGCTTCACTCAGACCACAGAAATTCCAGGGGTTTTTTTCCATGTTTGATAATCTTCATGTGCACTTATGAGAAGTCTCTAAATAGAATTACATTTTTTTACAGTTGAGCACAGTTCTGAAGCAATCTTCTAAACTGCTGAAAATAATTATAATAATGATAATTTTAAAAAGATAGAAAAAAAAAAAACCAACAAGAGTAGAAATGGAAAGGAAGAAAGTAATTGAACTTGAGAGCTTTTAGGATCATTCTGGTGAATACAGATGGAAGAAGGCATTTACAACGAGCATCTGTAGAAGTTCCTAAAACATAGGTCCCCAAATTTGAAAGGAATTACTGAAGTGAAGGTTCTTAGGATCTATGTAGTGAATGGATGTATCAGTCACCAACTCTTCTAGCTAAAGCAGATGGAAGTAGTCTGGAAACATCCTTGAGTTCTGTGTGAAGGAAAAGGAATAGAGAGCCGGCTACTGAATCCTTTGGTGTAAGAACCAGTAACTTCCTTACAATGCAAACGGTAACATCTGATATTGCATTTGACTAAGGAGAGTTGTGGGCAATTAGCAGCCCCAAAGAACACATGAAGAATTTATAAGGATGAACTGAGCTACAGCCGAGGTGCCAGATCAGTACAGTACGTTAAGTCCTTAAGAAGCAGGTGGTTAAGAAATGTAAGAAAGTATACTGGGGAACTTCACATTTAATAGAAGTGTTAAAAACGTCTGTTTGGCTGTGATCAGCCTAAGTGACTTTGGTCAATAACCCATGAATTCATAAATGAATTGTCTTTTGGATAATCTCAAGATTATTTTCTCTTTTTTATTGTTTCGGGATTCATAACAACAATTCTACTAATTTATTTTTTTTTTATGTAGTCTACAGCACCTACAAACGTCACCTTCAGCCATGAAGCTATTGTTTAAATTACAGACTGTAAAATCCTTTTGGACTCTGAAGCCTCCTAATAGGACTTTCCGTGGGCAGTCCAGGCTGTTTGCCTCTGATGTATATTCACAATACGAGTCCATCAGGCGGGGCGAACAGGAAATACCAAAATACTTCAACTTTGCAAGTGATGTACTGGACAAGTGGTCTGAGATTGAAAAGGTAGATGATCTTTTGTTGTGCAGATGAGATACTTTAATTTGAAATTTATTTGAAATAAGTTTGGGTTTTTTCTTTGTCAAATATATCAGTTGCCAAAACCAATTTGCATTAGGAAATTATATAGAATCTCATTCTTTCTTGCTTTATTTTAAGAGTGTCTCTGATCCTTGGTGCTTCCCATGTAGGTAGAAAAAGCAACGATATGTCCCTTTTGACTTTGATTTAGCCTCAGAATAGCTGTGCTTATTCCTTATACATACTGTAATATTAGATACTCACATCATGAAAACACAGGTAACATGACAATAACATTGCATGCTAGGAAAATTTGTACCACAAATGGCCTTGCTCCAAGTGGATTCTGCATTTGGCCAGATGCCCTGTAGTTAGAGATCATTTATCTCCCCTCTTCCTGAGCACTAGAAAGAGTCCTGGGATACTGTGTTGTTTCTGTTGTTTCATTTTGTCCTCTGCCTCTACTGCTTCTGTTTAACTATTCCAGAACTCCATTCAGAGCATCAGGAGTATTATGTGAAGTATTTCACTTTATTTCTTCCTTTGTAGGAGTGTTAATGTTCAGCATAAGACTTAAACTGAAATAGGATCCACACTAGGACTGAAGTCTGGAGACAACAGGGCTGGTAAACATTTAGGTTCAGAAAACAAGAATTTATTGGGAATATCTGAGCTTGATCTACAACAAATCTCGATCCATTAGGGACAAGGGGGAAAACAACAGTTTATATGCCAGTTATGAAATACTTGGATTTTCCATAATTTGCAGATATTTCTCTATTATAATTTCATGCTCTTCCAGAATAAAATGTTTTGGTTTTAAATTCCTATGACTTGTAGGCTGGAAAGAGACCGTCAAACCCCGCCTTTTGGTGGATAAATGGAAAAGGAGAAGAAGTGAAGTGGAGCTTTGAGGAGCTGGGATTCCTCTCTCGGAAGGTAGCCAATGTGCTGACTAAAGTATGCGGACTGCAGAAGGGGGACAGAATTGTTGTGATCCTGCCACGAGTCCCAGAATGGTGGCTGGTGTACGTGGCTTGCATGCGAGCAGGTCAGTGAGCACATCTGAGACTTGGCAAAACCGCTTAATGCGAATCAGTTGACAGGATCGAGAATTTCTGTGGTTTATAAAAGAAAAACAATGTCATAATCTAATGAGTGGCCTAGCTACCAATTACGCAGGCAATCCTGATGGATTTGCACTAGGGGCTGTAGGACAGGTAGCCTGTGCAGCAGACATGGAGATGACAGAAGGCAGTGAAGAGCTGTGGAAGTCACCAGACAGGTCCACACTTCGTTCTTTACAGGAAAGCTCAGGAAGCTGTATTAGCTCACTATAACTGTTTGGCTTGGGAATGCCAGGGCAAATGCGTCTCAGAAGTCAGGTTGAGACTAGTTAATCATTTAGGTTCTTAGAGAAGAATCAAATGTAAAAAAAATGCTATCCCAAACTAACTTTATTGCTCTTACAGGAATTGTCTTAATTCCAGGAATATCTCAGTTATCAGCCAAAGATATATTATATCGACTCCAGGCATCAAAGGCCACCTGCATCATTACCGATGACAGACTGGCTCCTGCCGTGGACTCAGTGGCATCTGAGTGTCAGTTTCTGAAAACAAAGCTGATTGTGTCCAAAGGCAGTAGGGAGGGATGGCTGAACTTCACTGACCTGTACAAGTGAGTATGAGTTAGTGACACTGCAGCCAGGATGCAGAAAGCAACCTGTTCTCCACAAGTGCTCATTTACAAGTATTCATCAACCACAAATACTCGTCAAATGCCAACATTAAGGCGTTAATCATATTTGCTTGTTTGCTGAGCCACATTAGGGTTATTTACTAACAGTGGTCTAATTCTGGGAAGTTTCTATCCTGTTCTTAATTTTAAGTCTGTCTTTGAGACAGTCTAAGTCCACGTTCTTTTAGTCTAATGTGAAAATTCTTTGGGGTAGGAGGTCTGCAACATGCAATGCTTCGTTACATTCTGAAGCCTGTGTAAAGTAACCCCTGAAGTGATGATTATATTCTCTGTTTTAAAGAAATCAGTCTGCTGATCATTCCTGTGTCAAAACAAGGATTCAAGATTCAATGTGTATCTTCTTCACCAGTGGAAGCACAGGTTCTCCAAAGATGACTGAACATTCCCAGGGTAGTCTTGGTTTCAGACCCCTTTTAAGTGAAAGGTATGAAAGGTTCGAGCCTGCTTGAACAAGGGATAATTGAAGCTGTGTAGTGAAACTGATGAAAAATTACCAAATAAGAAATACGAGTGTGGGCCCTCTCACTGAAATCAGAATAGAAACTCCAGCAGAGTTCTAGGGGAGTAGGATCACCCCGTGTTTCAATTTTTCGGTAAGTATCTCTTACCTTTTCTTTAGAGTGGTTCATAGGACAGCCATCAGCTGGGAATACTTTAGCCCAAAGAACCAAAGGCCACCATGCTGTTTGGGCTGCAAAAAGCTTTGTGACACATGTAGATGAGCAGAGGCAGACTTCATGTTGGTTGCATAGATCACCCTGGTCCCTCAGCAGCCTTAGAACTGAAATACCTGGTGTCCAACACAGCATCCAGGAATGCAGCCGCTTCAGCCCTATCTTCCTACTTAGTGGAAAGTCACATTATTGAAATTCAGACTCTTCTCTTTCCTTTAGACTATCCTATGTTGTGATTGACCTCGTCTATGTATAATATGCTTGTGTGTGTGTGTGTGTATATGTATATATAAAAGCATATAGTTAGGTGTTCTTTTATCCTAGAGCTAGCTCATAAAATATTCTTAGAGTGCCTCATGCACACATATTTTGTCAGAAATCTTGGGCTTGTTGGGTTTTTTGGTGGTGGTGTATGTTTGTGGTTTGGGTTGTTTTTAAAGCAAAAATCTTTCATTATCTTTTTGTTCATTTTTTTCTGCTCTATCAGGTACTGGTTGGATTTGACTCCCTCGGATGTGATATGGGGCACATCAGACACAGGATGGATAGTAGCTTCACTGGGAAGTGTTTTTGATCCCTGGGTTTTTGGAGCATGTGTGTTTATACATAATCTACCACAGATTGAATCGGAAGCCATTCTCAATGTAAGGAAAAACTCCTGGAGATGTATTAACCTGAACAAAGGACGCAGAAAAATTAATTCTTAACACCATCCCTAGATTTCGTGATGGTTGTGTTCGTAATTGTGTTTTATATGCTGATTCTGTTGCATAAAGCCCATATTTGCATTTTTAATGTACACAGAAGGGGCCAAACTTGCAGTTCATTCATACATTTTACTCATAGGTGGTGAGTATGTGAATGAAAATCATCCAAAAGCAGCACTAATTGCTTGCTTTTTGTTCTTGTGACTGTGGAATTAATATCAGTTGATATTAATGCACACTGAAACCAAAGCGTTTCTCTACCCATACCAGTCAAGGTGAAAGTGAAAACCTCCCTGTAGACAGAGACGAGCATACTCTGGTCATGCTCCAAGCTGTGCAGTCTGGGTGTCATGTACACACGTTAGTGTGGGATTTTGTTCAATCAAGTACACTGTGGATCTCTGCACATTACACCAACTGCAGGAGGGTTTCTTACCCAACAGCAAGCGTGTAGTGGTTTTACTTTACTTAGAAAGGAGAGCTACATTTGTCACCTATTTATATCCACCAGGCAGTTTTTTGTCTGAGCTTCACGTGTCCATCTTGTTGTTTAACTCACTAGACTCTCTGCAGATTCCCCATTGGCACGCTGGTTGGTGCTCCAACGTTGTTCCGCATGCTGGTGCAAAACGATCTCTCCAGGTACGTCAAGAAATTATTTACTAATGTTTAATTTACTCTCACTAAACTTTAGTGATCTCCCAGATCTAGCTGCTCAACCCAAAGTAGGGTAATAATTTAGTTCAGAATATCCTTTAAGAAATGACTGTCATATAAAATTTGTGAGTTTTGTTGAGTGTTGTGATAAAACATTTTGTGATCAAACAATTTGTTTTCTCTCAGAAATTTGAGACTTTCACTACTCAACTTGTGAGCAAATCCCTGAGGGTGTGAAACTGAGTGCCTGTTAAATTCTATATCATAATTTTCAATTACCACATTGATTGTCCATGCTTTGGGAAAGATTGTCAGTGAAAAAGTCAGAGAAAGTCCGTGTCAGCATAACTGTGAAGGAGTGACTTGTTGTGGCAGTCGTACATCGTCCCTGCTCCAGTTCTCCCCGCTGGCCATCGTTTCTTCCCCTGGACTTGCACTTTCTCACTTGGGCTGTTGCAGAAGGCCAGCAGCTATGGCCCTGGATCAGCACATCTCTCTGTGGGTAGTTATAGGCACTACCTTAAACCCCAGCTGACTTCAGCAAAAGTTATACTTTATTTTTCACGTATGTTTAAGCCCAGCTACTACTACTCACATACACAGTATTGAGCGCAGACCAAGATCCTTGCTGTACCAGGAGCCAAAGGATCAGGAACCGTCTGATTTTCCCACTTCGTGAGAGTAACTCTCCCAGTAAACAGCTCTCCAGTATTATTTGTATGTAGTTCCATATTCTTTGTCTTGCTCAACAAGTACTGTCTCTTATTTTTTAACTCCCTGTGAAGATACAAATTCATGAACCTGAAGCATTGCATAAGTGGAGGGGAGCCACTCAACCCAGAAGTCCTAGAGCAGTGGAAAAGCATGACTGGGCTGGACATCCATGACATATATGGCCAGACTGAAACGGTACATCTATAGGGTCAATATTCTATTAAATCTTTGTAATTCCTTTCTGCTTTACGATATTTTAAGATTTGTTTTGAAAGAACACAGCCTGTTTCTTCCTTCACATTTCTGTGAATGTTTCAGTAATCTCCTCCTCTGATAACCTCTGAAAGAACACCCTGCCATGACGCTTCTCACAAAACCTGACAGACACACAAATTATTGGGAGGAGACGTGCTTTTATATTTTCATAAATGTCCTTGAGCAAAGCAAGAGGGCAGAGTTTGAATCTAAAGAAGAAGACTGGTTAGCAGAAGGCATGAATTCTTTGCAGATAATGAAACAGGATTCTTTCAGGGAGTTTCTTCATTTTCCTTCTCTGTACTATGCAGTGGTGACATACAGGATTCTATGAATCTTAATTCCTTACTTTGGAATTATTCTAAAAAATACAGTTAATGAATTGAATGTGAATGTATCATTTTTCTATTGCAAAACATTGTTTTGATTTTGATTTTTACAGGGAATAATCTGCTCTGTTTTTAAAGGAATGAAGGTTAAACACGGATCGATGGGGAAGGCAGCTCCCCTTTTTGATGTTCAGGTTTGTTGGCTGCTCTTCAGATTCAGTCACAGGGGTTTTTCATTTGGTTGGTTTAGGCTTTGCATGTTTGGGATTTTTTATCATTGGACTGAAATATGTATTGTTTGTCATTCTAGATTGTAGACAAAAATGCTAATGTACTACCTCCAGGACAGCAGGGGGAAATTGCTGTCAGAAGCAAACCTATAAGACCGCTTGGTTTATTCTCTGGATATGTAGTAAGGACTTTATTTTATTCCTCACCATCACCAATCTCCTTAAAGTCTCTCTAACTGCACAATGGTTCAAAAGGCTGAATATTTTTCACCAGTTTATTTTTTGTTACCAGAGTAATTTGTTTGTTTGGACTGGTGGATGTTAGGAAAGGGAAGAGAAGAATCGCTCAAGATTGAGTTGGTTTCTTTTTTTAAAGGATCAAAATGTTGATTTGGTTTTTAAATCTATTTTATTGTGTTTTATAGCAATGTCAGCACAATTCTTGAACATCCTTAACTGTAAAATTAAGTTCCAGTGCATTCAACATTTTGTGTGTTATAGCATAATGTATAGCTAATGCATGCATGCTCAAAATCTAAACTACTGTTTGCAAACCACTTTGAGGATAATCCCAAGAAAACCGCAGAAACTGAATGTGGGGATTTTTATGTCACTGGAGACAGAGGGACTATGGATGAAGATGGATATTTTCGGTTTATTGGAAGAGATGATGACATCATCATTTCCTCAGGGTCAGTTTATATGCTTCCTTTCTAAATCTGCCACTGTATAATCTTACATTTTGTATTCCTGGTGAGCTTCTGACATGATAGTCCCGTGGTGAATGTATTGATCTCTTGATTCAGGAATATTTGCTGTTAATGTTAGCTTTTATAGACCGGCAGTATCGTCTTGGTAATGTCAGTGGCATTTCTGTATCCATTTCCCCTACTACATCTCATCTGTTTCAACAAAGAGTGAAGAGTTCTATTGGCAGAGGAGGGATTTTAATCTAGTCTGTTTTTTTACTAAAATTGAAGAACATCTCTGTTGGACTCAGAACATTGTGGACTTGATTGCACTAGGTTAACGAGTGGACTTGAGGATCTTACAGGTCTTTTCCAACATAAACTATTCTATGCTTCTATGAAGCATTTTATTTTTACCATGTTGCAATGAAACAATTTGATATTGTATGGCATGATACCATAACGTGGCATCAGCTGGTGCTGCAAACCCCAGCTATCAGGGTGGGATTGGACTCCAGTTTAGAAGCCCCAGGGAAAGGGGAGAGATGGAGAAGTATCCACAACCCCAGCAGGTTTCTACCACAAGACCACCATGAAATGCTCCTATCTTCTCACTCGGCCAACTTTCCCATTCTGTCTAAGGTTTCTATAGTTAGTTGTTGATTTGATTATTTTTCTTCAATATGACAACTAAAAAACATTGTGTGCTAGCTTTCCAGCTCATAAAACCAAATCCTACTTTTTTATACTTTTTTATTTTCTTATCTAGATATCGCATTGGGCCATTTGAAGTAGAGAGTGCCCTGATAGAGCACCCAGCAGTAGCAGAAACAGCTGTTGTCAGCAGCCCAGATCCCCTCAGAGGAGAGGTAATGATGCTGAACAGGGAGGGGGGGGGAGCAATATGTTTGTTTAAATATTGAACTATATAAAGCAGTTGCTACTTTACTGAGTAATGTACAGCTCTAAGGCAGTCATGTCATCATGGACAATCCTACTTGGGATGACAGGCAAAATCCCTTCCCATTTACACGCCTTTGCTCTTCTTAGTTTCTTTTCATCCCAAGATTATCTTCTCTGGGGAGAACGTTGCAGTGATATTTACTTTCCCTTTGTTGTTAAGCTCATGTCTATGCAATGAATTTGTCTTTTCTGGCTGTCTTGGTGTAGCCAAAGTTCCAGTATAACTGCCCTAGACTTGAGCTACGCGTATGGAGAAAGCAGAGGCCTGTGCTGGGCTGATATGGGCCTAACATCCTCAGTGCGAAGGTCAGGAAGAAACGAAATGTCCCTCAGCTTCAGAGAGAACTCTGCAGAGACACCTTACTCTTACTACTTCTGCTTCTTGACCCCCACTAGGAGGATAGACCAAATGCTCTTATTCTATAATAAGGGCAGGAAAACTGCTTTCAGCTTTCCCTTGTGCACATTTATGTGCTGGGCACAACCATTTCTTATATTGTGCTGTTTTCTCTGCTCCTCCTTTTTGCTTGTCATGACCCTGAGCAATACTGCTCACTGGTAACCTATGTATTGGCTCTTAAAATTGGATGGTGTCAAATCAGTTTTGTGGATCTTACCTTACAGGTTGTGAAAGCTTTTGTGGTCCTGTCCCAAACCTTTTCATCCAATGACCTGCAGAGATTAACCCGTGACTTGCAGGAGCATGTCAAGAAAACTACCGCTCCATATAAATACCCTAGAAAGGTAAATACTTCTGAGGAGAAATGTTAAACCAGGGCACCATTCCATAAATCCCAGAATTACTATTTGCGTTTTCATGATTCACCTGAAAGAGACAGTGGTAAAGATTCAGCTAGAGCAGTGGCTCCAGAAAATCTTTCCTAAATAACATTAGTTTACACTGTTTTTCATGCATTTGACAAAACTATATGTTTAAACCTCTCAAAAAATTCTAGGCTTTGTATATCCTACTTAGATCTGCATGTTCTAAGTCAGACTCACAATTATAATTCTCCATTTTGTATTTAATCTTCAACCAAGCACGCTCCAGTGAATTTAGAGTAGTACCTGACTAAATATGAGTAAGTTTTTATCTGCTGATCCTCACATTTAGTAGATAAGAGGAAAGCCCAGGAGAATATACTTGACATTTCTCAGTAATCCCAGCACTACAGGAAAAGAGCTACTAGCAGCACCTTAGGTCACGTGTGCAGGATTCATAGGAACGAGAGACCACTGAAAATTTTGTGCCAATAACATCCCTTTTTTTAATTCTTTTTGTCATTCATTTCTGACCTCTGATACCATATAGGTATTTATCCTTCTGTTGCAGTACTCATCTTACAGCACTCAGTTCAGTTAGCTAGGGGGCAGCTCCACAGATGTTTGGCCATCGAGCAGCCAAAGAAGTCGTTTCACAAGAGGCATAATGTGCTGCCTTGATTTGGCTTGGACTTGATCCTTTAGGAGAGCAGTTCTTATTGATAGGAGTCCTTTTAGTTTTCCACATATGCTGAGAGCCAGTCTTGGCAAACTAACTCTGTAGAACAGGCTACATTGTTTTCTGTCTATTTTTTATTTAGGTGGAATTTGTCCAAGAGCTGCCAAAGACAGTCACTGGGAAGATCAAGAGGAATGAATTAAGAAACAGAGAGTGGGGACGGATGTAGCATTGTTTGGAATGTAACAGAACTTCTGTCATTCCATTAGCACTATATAAATTTCTCTGATATAACTGCCCTCCTTCTGATCTATTTTTGGTAAATGCCTGAGAATCAAAAACTATAGATAACACCAGTATGTGATGTTTGCGCCTGCTCGCAAAGCTTCTCATGTCAGTACCACAGTTTCGGTCCCCAAAGCACTGCTGGAAAAGGGAACAAACGATACAACTCCATTCCAGTCCTGAATGTTCACAGGTTTACTGGAATTTGGCTGGTGACCCATCTCTTTTTAGATAGCATCCAAGATCAGTGAAGAACTCTTGCCGATATCGATTGTCTAGCTCCAAGATGCAGAAAAGGCAGGCACGGAGTTGAGTCGTTTAAATGCTCTGTCCTTAAATGCAGCATGTTTAAACTGAACACAGCCCTCTTATCACTTACTTACTGAAGATGGAAAGACTCCTCTCTATTAATACCACCACATGACCTTCATAAACTTTTCTTGTTTAATACATGTGTTGATGACAAGAAGTGCCAGCTTCCCCCTTGCTTTATCCACAAACACTCTCTGACACATAAGTAGTTTCATTGCTCACCCTTTGTTCTGATCTTCACACACAATAGACAAAACTCCTCTACCACTTCTGGTGGTCTTTAAAATGAAGTTTGCTGTTGGGCAGGTAACCCAATTTGTAGAATAGACTATGGTTCTTTGCCATAGAAGACACTTACTACAGGACCAGTCTATTTCTGCAGCCATTTAGAGGTGAAACCAGTGAAAAAAAAATCCCTTGATCTGATGTGGATAATCGCATCTCTGTTTAACATTTAGCTCTTAGCTTTATGAAGAAGCATGTATTGTAGTGTAGTCACCCTTACCCCTTACAATTTCACGTACGATAAAGGCTCAAGCTTGAAGGCCATGTCAGTTCTTAGCTGTTCATCCTCAGGGTTTGTTTTGGTTTTTTTTTCTATTTTTGTGTGTTCAACAAAGATTTTATTTTCTGGAATGAATTTTCATTATTTGACAAAAACATCTCCACCTTTGGAGCCCTCTTCATTAAATGGGAAGAAGTGCCTAGAGAACAATAGCCTCTTTAGGTAGGAAAGAAAATGGTTTATAGCGGTGTCTCACTGCCTTGATTCTGTGTCTACTGCAGCTGTAAAGTGAGATTTGGAGAATCCTAATTTTGAGAAAATAAAATATTTTATTTCTTGAGAATACATGCTTTATGTCAGTGAAACAATTCCTAGCAACTGCTGAAATTAAAGCAATTTTCAATAAATACAGTATTTACTTAATCCTTTTTTGACAGTATCTTCATTTTTTCATAATTCTCCTTAGTATTTCAGATAACTTTTCACTAGTTCACTCCTAAGGTTTCCAGGCACATTAGTTTACATGATTATAAAACTGATCATTGGTTTCTTAAATGTACTTGTTTGAACATGTCACTTGTCGCTGTCTCGAGTTGTTTTCTGTATTCAATTCAGTTTCCTTTAAAAGGCATGTACTCCTGGGACTTCCAGGGACTCTGTATATTCCTGCTTGACTTCAAACAAACAAGTTGTTTGGCTTCATGCTCTAGAAGATAATTAGCCCTTTCTTTTTGTGTTTTAACTGTGTTCAGAATGCGCAACCCAGCTGTTCTAAGGATAGTAAACAAAATAAGCGATTATGGTTCTTTTAAAAGACTTTCTTCCTTCTTTTGAAGTTTTATAAAGTAGAGGGAAACCTTCAGTTTAACCTGGGGACAGGGAATATGTTTCCTCTTCAACATTGTCCCCTTAGGGATCATATAATTTTTTTCTAGTTTGGGATAGTGACAGCACAAGCCCTGAAAATGCAGTTCTACAGATGGAGGTCTAACAGTTCTATAGCAGCAAGATTCAAAAATCCACTTTTTTGGTGGAAGGATGTGAACTATGTGTAGGTGTCCCATTCTTCTGGAGGCATGTCTCTTGTATTTCAACCAGTAGTCAGGAGTGGAACTGTCAATGCAAGGTTGGGACTGTTTGGCATGGTTTTAAACTGTGAGGTGTGTTACTACGCATAATATAAGACTACTAACTTGCACAAGCAATATGTATGTCTACTGAAGATTATTTTGAAACAGGTATGAACATAAGACCCTGTCTTTTGCTTTAAGAACCCCTGTGAGGTAAATGAAATGAGAGTTGAGATTCTATTTGATATGTGAGAAATAATCCTTTCCTATATGCTTTTATCATGTATCATGAGAAACTAGTAAGTTGTAAGAATTCACAGTAAGTGCTTAATGTAGCATATGTGTATATATATACATTTTGTGTGTGTGTGTGTGTATATATATATATGTATATATAGTGTATGGTTTTGAGCACATAAAGTTGTTTTGCTTGCCTTAGTAAAAAAAGTTAATATTTAGTTTTGTGTCTAGAAATCCTTAACACATTTCCAGAGTGTGTTTGGAACTTGGTCTTGTAGATTTGCTGGATGGTGATTTCTATGAGTCTGCGTGTGTTATTTTAGACAGTCCATTAAGCAGGAACATTTTATAAGTGATCCACAACTTCATCTCCTTTCCCACAATACAAAAGTTGAAATAAAGCTGTAATGAAAAACAGAGTAGCCATTAGGTGAGTTTGATTTTAGCTATTCATAAGGTTTTTCAGATTGTTGATGTAAAACCAATGCTTAATCTGAGGCTTAATAGTTCCTCGTTAAGAATAAATGTTAAGCATATCTGTGTGAGAAGGGCTCATTTTGGAAAAGATCAGTTAGAGAAGGGATAATTTGCCAAGCTCAGCCATCTTGCTCAAAGTGCTAGATTTAAGATGCAGAGCTCACCGTCAATGTCTGAGCTTCCATCAGCTGTGGCAGAGCAACAGAGTCCAGCAGCCGCTTGTTTCCTAATGGATTCCTTTACAATCTTAAAATCCAAAACAAAGTTATCTTCAAGTGCAATCTCACAGGCTTCTAGTGAGTGTGGAAAATGAAATTCCCCATGAGAGCAGAAAGTTTGTTTAATGTGATTCTGCCAGATGAAAATTGAACAAAATAAGATTGTGGTCAAATTCAGCTGCAGCAGGGTCTGTCTGCCAAGAAACCCGTGTTCCTCACAGCTCTGCTCTCAACTCAGGTGAGCACCATGTTCCTCTACTTTTTAAGGCTTCTGTGAGTGCCACACGCTTTGGATAAATGGCCTCAATTGGAGAAGGCAACACACTTTGCCTCTATAATTTGAGTATTTGCATTTATTCCAGTGGGTGATACAGCATACAGATACATTTAAAAAAAAAAATAAAAATATTTCAGCCTTTTATGATGCTTTCATAAAAGATCAGTATTTGTTTTTCTGTGATGCTTCCTAGGCAATTAGATGCAGAGATGAGGTTATTTGCTGGGCAAGGGCCAGGCATTCACAGCTAGGTTCTTTAAACTTCACTGTTTACCATTATTATTATTATCAGGCTGGCTAGTTCTGGATAGAAAGCATTATTTTCTTAGAAAATAAAATAACAGAAAATTGAAGGAAGCAGAGAGGACTTTCTGTGCTTCCTGTAACCAGATCAAATACTTCTACAGTCCTTTTTCCCTTACCATGCTTATGATCTGCAGCAAAATGATACTAAAGGTAAACTACTACTACTAGGTGACAGGAAGCTACACTTCTGAGAGATTCCTAAAGGGATCAGGCCTGTTTATGAATGGAAAGCGGATTATGTAAATTCACAATGTCTACATCCACTAAACCCCATTTGTAAATTATTTTTTCCTGTGAAACCCTTCTTTTATAATTTTTTTTCTCATCATTACCAAGTTTTGGATGAATTTGACTTCCTCTGATACACTATGAGGACTGTCTGATACAGGCTGGATAAAATTTGACTATGTCACCTCATTTTCTTGTTGGATTCAGGGATCATGTATCTTTTCATATGGCAAGCTACAGTATGACACAGCAACTATTTTAAATGCAAAGGAATCAAACACGTTTTGGGAAATATATTCTGTTCATTGGTGATTTTTGGAGTACCTCCTTCCAAACATCTATGCTTAGCTGATGAAAATCTGGGTTTTTTTCACATAGCTCTGAAGGCAGTGTAACTGATCTCAGAAGCACCAGGTTTGTTTTACCACTGAACCAAAGATTTTGGAATTATTTGCCCAGCTCTGCTTCTTAATACCAAATTCTTATTTCCTTCCTAGGTATTGCATTGGGCTGCTTGAAGTAGAGAGGGAGTGCCCTGGCAGAGCATTCAGCAGGAGCTGAAACAGCTGCTGTCAGCAGCCCAGACCCCATCAGAGAAGTAAAGACATTGATATTAAGAGCTACCTAAAACATCTAGTGTATGGGTGCAGTGAGAAATAGCTATGTCTGTGAGGGAAATCTTGGCTTGCATTAACATTGTAAAGATGAAGACCAGCATTTTCAAATACATTTGAGGAGACAAAGAGTCATCTAACTTCCCTTTGATTTCAGAAAAAAATAGGGTTAGCTTAAGCTAGTTTGAAACTCTGGCAGTGGCTTCTCTGAATCACAGTGAGATCCTGTACCTTGAAGCAACATGCCCTAGCTAGTCTTCTTAGGAAGGCCATTAAGCAGATGTGGCCTGCCTAAGTCACCTCTCTTCTTGAACACTGCAAGGACATGACGTGGCCACCTAGACACCAGTGAAGAATTCTGTCTGCTGGGAATGCCTCTGTGCTCACTATGATCTGTTTTAAGACCCGTTTGTGGAGCTCAACAAGTGACAAAAAAATAAAAAGTTGTCCAGCATCTGGCTCAGAAACTTTTATTTCCACTGGCTTGAAAGAAATGTGATTGTAGAAAATTGCATTATTCATCTTAGTCTTTCTATTGAACATTATTCATCAGGTTAGTGATTGCTGAGTGTTATCTTGCTCTAGATCTCTCCTTTAGATGATAAAAGCTTTCATTGTCCTGTCTCCTGTATTTACATCTCATGATCCTAAAAAAATTAATTCTTCAACATGTGAAAAAAAAAGTTTCTGCAGCTTACAAATACCCAAGAAAGGCAAATTTCACTGAGTTCTGAATATACAAGTAGTTCCTAGCACTGCACCCTAAAATCAAAACTCAAGTTACAATCCTGTAATATTTTGACATAATATAATTTTGCTTTTTTTTTTCGATGGAGCCTCTTTTATTCAGGTTTTGAAACGTAACATTGAAAATCCAACCCCATCCTAACTACGTAAGTAAACACTGCTTAGCTGAACCTCATCAGCCTATCCTGATAGGAGCTGATGTTGTCTTCTTACATCGAAACTACAGATGAGCCTGTATTAGATTTCACTGTGATTATGTACAGGGAAATGAAATGTTCCTTCACCTAATCAAATTGTGTCTATGAGCATAAATTTATTTTTTAAAAAAAGAATCGAATTTTACAAATTAAATACAGTTATAAAATGCTAAATGTATTTCTAAACATTTTGAATGACTAACTGAACAGAGAAAGATAATGCTTGGATGGTACAATAGCAGGGAGTTGAATGCTATAGCGTGGGCGAAAGCCTCAGCTGACAACAATCAATGGCCTGTCAAGTTCCTCCGCAGAGTTATCACAGTTTGCACTGGTCGCAGATTATCAGGCTTAAAGGCTGCAGCAAGTTTGGGGGGAATATTAGCAAGATTTTCACATCTCGTTACTGGTGGCAGTTGGCTGTGCAGAGGTAAACAGTAGTACAGCTTTTTCAGGTGAGGCAGGAATCACACTCCACTAGCAGAGTATCTAGAATGGTTGAGAAGAAGCCCAGGGCAACCACATGCAGAGTTAAACAGGAATAGTCCACTGGGAGCAGCAGGAGTTGTCCCACCCAGCTGAGCAATGTGCTAGCTCCCACCAAAAGTCTTCAGAAAACACTTCGCTGTCTGTCTTTGCCCTCCCTCGGTTTCTGCAGAGTTCCAACAACTGTGATGTGGGGTTTTAAATTTCCCTTCCCTTTTCCTCAGTAACAGCTTTGTTCTGGGAGATTAATTTTTCTCCCCTTGATTCAATCAGAACAGAAGGAAAACACATTGGATATTTTAAGAATAATCCCTTTTTTTGAGCGGAATAACTAGAAATAGGATTAGATTTTTAAATGCACTCATAAAACATGTTGAAAAATGTAATCTGGTCACAACTTCAGAATCTGATTAATTTTAAGCACATTCAGGTTTCAAATGTGAATAAGTACTTTTTGGCAAAGTAGTCCACTTTGTCTGAAATGAAGTAATCAGACTATTCACATGTCTCATTTATTCTGTGCAAGTAATAAGTTTTTTAAAATAATCCGAGCTCATCTGCTTTTCTGCCTTCTGGCATCGTGTTCCCTGTCAGTCTTAAGAGGTGCTGGACAACCTTCTGAATAAGAGTAGAAGATACCAACTTTTGTTCTGGTGCTTTGGAGTGTTTCTAAGCCAATATATTCCCTATAATTTTAAACATATGCAGAAGAAACTGTTTTGAAAAGAGCGATAAAAAAGGGGAAATCAGACTTGCCTTTAGATTTTGCCTTTATTTTTTACGTGCGTTGTTATCACTGAAAGCCACGAAGTATGCAACTATGCGTCAGATACTATTTTGTGAGAATGTTTTTTAATAATTGCTGATGATCAGACTTCCAGCTTTAGTCAGTGCTGGGCCATATATTGTTTCAGGATTAAATATAATCAAGGATTTCCTGGACTGAGTAGTCAATTCAGACTGTGAGATATTTCCATAACAGTCAAGCACGGTTACTGGGGTATGGGTGCAGCAGAGGTTTAGATGATCCCTGCTAGGTCACTTCTCACATTTCCTGTTACTCCTCTGTAGCACTTGTAGCTCGCACAGTGCTGCAACAACACAGCCTCTGTACTCTTTGCTCTTGCTTCAGAAGATATAAGTAGCAGTTAAACTCTCACGACCAAGGCTGTGTTTACTGGTAGCGCAAAAACACCAGTGAATCACAAATATCCCAGGCTTATTTATCTTAAAATTTCCTGGTTCTGCTGTAAACCCACCGTGCAGTGCCCATCTGCTGTCATACGAAGAGCCTGGGATAACAGCAAACGTGCTGTGTAGTAAAGCGGTTGATGACCTTTCAGGAAAACTAATTGAGTTACTAACTGGCAAACAAACACAAGTCCCCGGAGAGGCTGTACCAGGAGGGTTCTGCAGGTGGATCTCTCCTCTTTCATACCCTTAAGCTCTGAAATGGATAGCGCTTTGCTTTCCAGCTACAAAGCACGTAACTGCCTCCGGTCAAAAACAAAGAGAAAACAAATGCACAAAACGCTGTGTTCGTGTAGATTGCATCAATCTAAACGGATTTGAGCTTGCACTACTGAAATCAGGGGAAAGTTGAGAATATATGTATTTAGGAGCAGAATTAGATGTCAAATGAAAAATAAAAACCACTCTCTGGAGTATTTGCGTGCTGAGTGCGTCACATTTTTAAAGAAAATTACAAAAATGACTGAAAGGAGGTAGGTTTAGTTTATTGTTTTGGGTTTGTTCACTAATCAGTCAGTTGGAGATTCATTCCACAGAGAAAGTCTTTAGTCTGCCTCTTGTCTAAAGTGTTGTACTTGAAGTAAGCAACAAACATGCCAGAGAGGAACTCCGTCATCTACATGGCTGCTATTTGTGCTTGTTGTTTCTAGCAACATCTCTGGCTGTTTCCTCACTCTGACCCTAAATTACACCCTTTATTGCCTCTGGATAGAATCATAGAATCTCAGGTTGGAAAAGACCTGTAAGACCATTGCATCCAACCGTAAGCCTAACACTTCCAAGTCCACCACTAAATGATGACCCTAAGCACCACATCTGCACGTCTTTTAAATACCTATACTTATATACAGTCTCTCTATAGTATATAGTCTATATGTATGCTTATCTATAGCCTTTATTTATCTAGGTCTTAGTTGAAAAATCTTTTCCCCTTGCAGAGCTTACTGCCTATAGTAGCAATACCGGCAGACTCTACTGTGACTGTAGGAGATTCATCTAAACCAGGTGTCTCATAATTGAATAGCTGGAGTTCCTGCATCATGTTGCTGCCTTCCAGAGCATGGATTTTGTCTCATCCCTTCGTCACCCTGTTTCATAGAAAAGCCTCTGTAGTTTAAGTTTGCATTGTCCTCCTCAGAGCTGACGGCCCACGTCTGAACCGCGTGCCTTTTCTCCATGGAAGTTTACAACAGATATTACAGGTAATATTTATTGGCAACAAGCTTATGAAAATCTTCATATCTTTAGCATACCAGTTCTCATAGTGTGTTTAACTCACTCCAGAATCTGAAAATAAAGTCCCACTATTGCTATTTCCAAAGTCATCAGTGTCATAGACTACAGTTATATATTAATTGATGTTGGATTATCCATTCTCCAAAGGTAGTGATCCAGAAATGCAGTTGTTCATACTCAGTGCTCTTTCCACCTTCTCTCACCTTTTTCAGTGATTGTGTCTTTATTCAGAAGGTAATTGGAGAAATGAAATCTGGACTCTTGGAATGGGGATTAATCACAGGATGTGAGGTATGATACTAATGAAGGGCCACAACTGCTCAGAGAACTAGAGGAAGCCAGAAGACAATACTGCTAAATAAGTACTAGGAAAAATACATGAGGAGGAGTTGAAAGAAGTCTCACCTGAGCACAAATACAATCTCTAGGTAAGCACAAGCTATTTAAAGATCCTGAAAAAATATTTTTTATTTAGTAATTGTTCAAATATATAGTCTTCTGAAAAATGAAAGATGCCATCTGCTAATGTAAAAAAAAAAATAAATTAAAAAAAATCAGTAATACCATGTTTTATTCCTTTCTTCACATGATCCTCACTTCTATGGAGGCTGGACTACGAGAGAGCAGTTACACTTTTCTGTTTGTTAACAAGTGGACTGAAGAAGGAGTTTTTTTTCTACAAGAACATCTTCTAGTTCTGAGTCTGCAATTGCTGGCTCAGATCTAATGGAAAAATAAAATGGCAGACAATTCTGCAAAGGTTTCACTGATTAATGGTGAGTTCTGGAAACAGACTTTTTTAATGATCTGTTAAGGATAGGGATAAGAAGCAATATGTTATAAACTTCCATATGAGCTAAATGCACAGACCCCTCACCACTGCTTGCTAGTGACTACTCCAGTCTTTGAGTAGTTGTGTGTGATGGGTATAGCCTGGATTCTGAGGCAGAATCCAGAAGATAGCATCCATCCTGCAACCAAATTTTTTTTACCATTGGTAGCCTTGTAGTCTGGGTGACACTGCTGTGGTGCTTAAAACATGCAAATAGTGGGTACGAGTCCTGGCAAGTTCTTGATGTTTTTGTGGTTTGGTTTTTTTTTTCTCTTTTGAAACACCCAGCTATTCCCAGCTTCAAGCCACTACTTTTGTTGGACAGAAGAGGAATTTTTCAGCTCTGAGGGGAATTCTCTAAGAAACCTATGGACAGATAAAAAAAGCAAGAGGCTTTAAAGGGTTACCAGAGCTCTAGCTTACCCATAAAGAGAGGTGGGATAAAATACCATAAAGAGGTGGACTTGGTGCTCTGTATATATCTGTTCCATTTGGAGACAACAGCACATTGTAATACTATTATTGTTTTTTCTGTCTCTTGTAGGAGGGAAATAATCATTAAAAAATAGTTCTGATGGTTATAGTCTCCAAAAGCCCCCATATATCTGTTTTTGTGTCATGAAGATTTTATTTGAATTTCAAGTGTTGCGGTCCTCGTGGAGCATCCAGACACTCTGCAGATTATTCCACCAGCATCGCAAGACTTTTGCACCTTTGAATTTCTCAGATTATGAAGCTATCAGTCGTTGTGAACAAGAAGTGCCCGAGTACTTTAATTTTGCAAGTGATGTACTGGACAAGTGGTCTCAAATAGAAAAGGTAGAATTTCTGACCCTGTAGATTCAGTATTTTTAATGAAACTGTGCCCCTATCCCCAAAATCAAGTCTAAAGCCATCACTAGCTTCAGTGGGAACAGAATTTCCTTCCCTATTTCTATTTTAACATAATCTTACATTGCAGAGAAAGGAGAGGCAATTTGCTTTAACATCAGAGGAGACATGGTGCTTTGTGACTCCGATTCAGCAGTGAGTGCAGTGTTGGGTTCATAGAGGCCTCTAAATAGTTTATAAGCATTGCAAATCGGGTAGATACACACACCAACTTATATATGCCTTGGAAAAGTGCTCTTTTAAACAAAATATGCTTAATATCCCTGATCTAGAATATATAGCACTACCAGATTCCACTATCCGGAAGGAGTAACCAGCATGCTATTTACCCTTGTGCGCTGTCTAGGAACGGAAGGGACCTTCAAATCCAGCTCTGTGGTGGATAAATGGAAAAGGAGATGAAATTAAATGGAGCTTTGAAGAGCTGGGCTTCCTCTCTCAGAAAGCAGCCAACGTGCTGTCTGGGCCATGCAGTCTGCAAAGAGGAGACCGGGTTTTAGTGAGTCTACCCCGAATCCCAGAGTGGTGGCTGCTGAATGTGGCTTGTATGCGAACAGGTGAGTTATGGCATTCCTAATGATCTGTAGATGGTTTGTTGCCTTCTATGCCAGAAGTTGGTTAACAATTCATTTAACAATTGCATTTCTTATTTGACTTTGTGGCTTGATCATTTGACAATCAAAGAGGCTGACAGGTAGACTCTTATGACTGGTGAAATTACCTTCATAATTTTTCTTTCACTTTCTCTGACATGTGTTGATTGTGTTAAATCAATTGGATTTAACTTCGACCAACTTAAGATAAAGCTGATAGTGTTTACTGCCCCAAAGTTGTACTATCTGCTTACATTGTGCCTGAAGCAAAGGAACTTGTAGAAACAGAAGCTGTTTTGTACCTCTGCACATCTGTATTCAAGTTCAGGTGTGGGGGACTTGTTTTGCTTTCTCATTTCTAGATTGAATGGTGCTGGTATTCAAGAAGCCAGGAGAAGCTATGAAGTGATGAGGACTGAAAATGAAAAGTACCCAATAAAATTCCTATTTTATTGCACTTTCAGGTGTTATCATCATCCCAGGGTCAACACAACTGACAGCACAAGACATTTGCTATAGATTGCTGGCTTCCAAGGCTAAGTGCATTATTACAACTGATGTGCTTGCTCCTGCAGTGGACTCGGTTGCATCCAAGTGCCAGTTTCTGAAAACTAAGTTGATTGTATCTGAAAGCAGTAGGGCTGAATGGCTGAACTTCACTGACTTGCTCAAGTAAGTGCCTTCTGTCTTAACTCCATCATATTTATCTCTCGTGGAAAATTTCTCATGTTTTTTAAACACGTTTGTGCACTTGCGTCTCATTAATGAACTAAATACCTTTGAGGGGGTGGGAGAGAAGTCAATTTAGTCTCTTTTCTATGAAGAAAGGGTGTATTTAGAAATAGGCAAATTGCCAATTAAAAAATAAATACAGTCTTATGATGTCTAGGTTTGTTATATATGACTATGAAATATATAACAGGAAATATATGACAGGAAAGCCTCTTTTATTGACAACTGTGGCCTATTCTCTCTCTAAAGCTCAAAGAAAAATATCCTATACAAATTAATTCAATCCATATTCCTTCAGTCACTTTAAGAACTTTGCTAGATGTACCATGTGTTCTCACAAACCACAGGTGTCTGAACTAGCATTACCTGTGCAGCTCACTGGATTTCCATCTGCTGTTTCAAACAATTGCCCACTTTAGTGTCACTAAACTGGGAGATAGAGGAAGGAGTAACACTGCATTCTCAAGCCTCCTACAGCTACTGAAACATTGTTAAGTCACTTTGATGAATCCTCTTTCATGCTGGGCTAATATTCCATGGCTCAGTTCCATGGCAGAGGGTAAAACTGATTTAATAAAACGTAAATACTGTCTGGAAATGCGTCAGTCCTTCAGAGACTGTGACTGGTGGTCAGACAGGTAGGCTGTCTGGTTTCCCTGGACGGCTGCCTTGCAAAGTGCTGGCTCTCTGGCTCCAGGGTTGGTCAGCTCTCAAGCTCCCAGTCTTCCCAGAGTGCTGGGCTGCTGTCCTGCCCGGCTCGCTGTCTCGCCAGATCACTGGCAGCCTGCCTACTTAGTGGACTAATTGCCCAGACTTCGCAGCTCCCCGTGTCCTTGGCTGCCTTAGTTGACTGCTAAGCTGGCCAGGAGGCTGCAGGGCTCTGAGGGAGGGCTCCTGAGCAGCCTCTCTGCCTGCCAGCCAGCACTGGGCGATGGCTGGCCTGTGGAGACAGGCTTCCCATGCCCAACCTTGCAGGCATGGGCAATGTTTGCATGCCAAACAAAACCTTGTTGAACATCAGTCCTGACAGAGAAAAAATAGTTTAGTTTTCTCACCCTAGTAAGAGATGAGAAAGATTTCCCTGTCATGTGCCACATGACCAACAGTTTGAGTCTCCCCATAATTCCCAAACATGCCAAGGATAATTAACTAGTGGAACCACCTACCAAAAGAAATGGTGGGTCCTCCCTCAGCTAATCACATTAAGGCTGGAAGATAATGCTTTCTGGATGGTAATTTCATCAAACATAAGATACTGGGCCTTTTGGTGGTTATTAAGGGAGGCAATAAGAGAGCCAGTTGGTATTTTTAATCTGGAGAAAGTGGATATGAAGAATAGTTAAAGAGGAAGAGGAGCAACACTTTAATACAGAACTAGCGATGCAAGAGCAAGAGGATCTCAGTAGTTTCTTACCCCTCACATTTCACTATACACACAGTCCTATATATTTTGGGTGCAAAGGATCCAAGCTACGTGTGCTAACACCAACCACTGTTTCATACAACTTTTCCTTTTTTTTTTTGAGGGCTGCTCCTGCTGCCCATGACTGCATGAAGACAAAAAGCCAGGATCCGTTGGCAATCTATTTTACCAGTGGGGCCACAGGTTCTCCCAAAATGGTTGAACATTCCTATGGAAGCCTTGGTCTGGGCTTTTTTCTCTGTGGAAGGTATTCAGCTAATTATGCCTTTACAGCTCTGAAATGCAAAGCAAACAGAAGAAATTTTGTGTGTGATAAAATTATGATAGGTCAACAATACTGTACATGTTGTGTCTACTGGTCTCCTCAGCTGAGTCGTACCCAGAAATCAAGGATCTTGTTTGATATGGTATGTGGCTCCATTTTAGAAACTACTTGCCTTCTAATCCAAGTCAAATAATGGGTCAGGATACTGGTTGATTTTCTTTATCTTTGCCATCAGTATAAAGGCTTGGAAAAAGGCATTTGAGCTTTTGAGTTTCAGATCAAATTCACCATACCTTTCTTAAAAAAAAACAACAACAATCATATTCTTAATTTCCACCTGAAGACTCCCTTATATCTCCCACCTTTGTCTTCAACAGATACTGGATGAATTTGACTCCCTCAGACATCATGTGGAACACGTCGGACACTGCTTGGGTAAAGGCAGCTAGTGGGAGCGTTTTCGGTCCGTGGTTCCAGGGCACATGTGTTTTTGTACATGCCATGCCACAGTTTGATCCAAGAGCAATCTTAAATGTAAGAACACCATGCTCACAATGACCAGTTACTCATATTTCATGTTGTTTTCCAGGCAGACCACGAAACTAAGCCTCTTAGGTTTATGGGATTAGCTGTTTTAAGATGGCATAACCACAAGGTGATTGTTCTTTGAATGAGAATATAATACCGGAAGGATTTTGCAGCATGACTCTTTTGGGCACAGGATATTACCAACTGCTTCCAATCAGTAGGAGTTACTGGTATTACTCAAAGCTTTCCCCTATGTATTTCACTATTGAAATGATAAATGAACTGAATTACATGTAAATTAATATTTTAGTTATGCTGCTGTGATCCTTAAGGTGAGCAAGTCAGTACTGGAAAACACTGAAGCTGTGAGATTGACTTCTTAAATTATTTCCAAGCTTCTCAAGACAATCCAAGTTTTAATCTGTTACAAAGGGAAGAGTGCTGTTCCCAAATGGCTCAAAACACCTCCGTGGAAAAGTGTAGGGGTTATTTGGAGAATTTAATCCAATTTCATTTCCTTTCTAAAATGGTAATTTGTAGCTTGGTTTTCTTTTTTTATAATAAATTTCTTGGCTTTGCAAAAACCCAGTTGCATGGGGTTTCACCTCTCTGCACAAAATGAAGTTTGATAGTAGAGGCTGATTTAGCGATAGCGTGGCTAGAGCAGAGGCTGGTGAATGAGAGGTTTTCCCCTTGCTTTTACTTATCGCAGCCTGTTCCCCTCTCTGAGAAAATTTTCATTTCAGGCAGAAGTGAGGTTAAAAAAAAACGAAGTAAGGCTTAGCTCTAAGTGAGTAACTGTGAATCATCTGCTGGTGTTACAGCTAAGAAATAAAGACGTGTCAGAAGACAGAGGCTCAGCTGAGGTCTCTGAGATTTTTCTAGCAAGGCACTCAAGTCCTATGCTCTGTCCTAGGTAAAGGAGAGTATATAAATTTTCCAGTCCAAAACAACCTTTCAATACAGCACCATGCATAACTTAGCCAGAAGTCATGGAGACTTGGCTCTGTCCTTTGTCAGGACAGCTGAGGGAACTGCAGCATGTCTGAAGATTTGCAACAGTCTGTTTCAGAAACTGTGGGGCTAGATAAGAGACTGACACAGGCAAAATGTTCAAGAGAAACCTGCAGTGTTAGGTGCCTCCATTTTGAGGAGCCTGACTTTGTCCCAGGGTGAGATGTGAGCTTTACTAAGGTCCCCTGCAAAACTTACATTGCACTTCCAGGGCAACATACTAAGAGATGGTCCTTGTGCTTCAAGTGAGCATCAGGAAAACTAGGTATGCCAGTAATTTACCAGTATCACCTCTTTAGGGGCACTGTAACATCTTTCCTGAACACTGAGGGATTACTTTTCCTTCCATGTAAATGTGATAATTAGGTCTTGTAATTTGTGTCGAAGTATGGAATAGAAAGGAATAGTTAATAGCTAGATTTTTCCCAGAACAATATCGTTTAACTTTTTTTTTTTTTAATTTTTCAGACATTGTGCAGATATCCAGTGACCACTCTGTGCAGCACCCCGACTGCCTACCGCATGCTGGTACAGCACGACCTCACCAGGTACCGCACGTAGGTTAACAAGTGACCATGCTGTGTCTGTTCAAGCTGTTGCCTGGCTCTTTAACATAAACTCTTGAGTGGTGAAAATTTTGTTTTGGGGGCAGGAGCTGTCAGGAGGCAGAGCCTTTTCCTTAGCACTGCAGAGAGAGGTGACAAAAATCCACCTCTCAGGCACCTCCAAGCTGAGCAACTTCTGTCCTAAGGCATTGCAGACAGACAGGTATTCCGCCGTTAAAGGCACGTGTGTGGCTGCACTGCCATCGGTCCTGTGCATCTTTCCAGCTCACTGATTTGGCAGCCTCTCTCCAATCCCACTCCAACTGAAGCTCAAGGCTTTCTCTCAACCTGAACCCTAACTCTAAGGGAGTCCAGTGTGTCCTGAAGTCATGGGGTTGCAGATACAGACGTCAGGGAGAGCAGAACATTTCCCTTGCCATCCTCTGATACTCAGCAATGTCCTCTGTCTATGAAGGTATGCATTCAAGACACTGAAGCACTGTTTGACTGGAGGAGAACCACTCAACCCAGAAGTGATGGCACAGTGGAAAAGCCAGACGGGACTGACTATCTATGAAGGCTACGGCCAAACTGAAATTGTATGTTCAGCTTTTTTGTAAAGGGTTACAACTCAGCTGGCACTTGGGGGACTTAAATATCACATTCCTCTTGGTAAAAATGCAACTTGGCCACATATATTCGTCTAAAAAGAAAGATGGCACTAGAATACATGGCAATTGCCTACAAGAGTGTTTACTGTTTTGCTTAGAATTACGGCTTAGTTATGATACTGCTTGTACAACTACTGAAGGTGTAAAATATCTTGAACTTTTTGTCCAAGACTCTCAATGAAGTTCACAAATGTTTTGCTCACACCCCTGGAAGATTTAAATCTTATGCTAGCTCAACAGTGGGCATAGAACAAGAGCAGAAATAGGAACAGCTTCAGGAATGACAGTGAAAAAATACCTGGGCTGGTTGGTTGTCTTTTCCAACAGGGAATGATATGTGGAAATATGAAAGGAATGAAAATTAAGCCAGGCTCTTTGGGAAAGGCAGCTCCCCCCTATGATGTTCAGGTATGGCCGTTCCCTTTTCTGTTTGCTGTTGATTTCATAGGAAGTAAAACACAAGAGTACAACATATGTTACAAGTTTAGGTGGTGTGGTGTGGTGTGGTATTCAGGGTAGGCTGAAGGTTTCAGCTGAGCTGTTGGCTGCTGGTTACTTTTAAAACATGTCTCTCTTAAAATGGAAAGTTATAATGACCCGTTTGCCTTTCCTGCTGCAGATCATAGATGAAAAGGGCAGTGTTCTGCCTCCTGGGAAAGAAGGAGACATTGCTGTCAAAATGGGTGCCAAGCGACCATTTCCCTTTTTCACTCAATACCTGGTAAGCCAAAAGTGACTGTCCAGAGTGCTGGCCAGTTCAGGCCTGCAGCGCAGTGTGTATTTATGCCAAGAGGAGAAGATGTAACACCAAAGAGCTGTGGCTCTTCTTGACTTTATGGTGTTCTGATTTACAAAACTTCCATTCTCTCTCCCATTCTTCTGCAGACCTACTGTGTGATCTTTCAGTTCTATAACTTTTGTTAAGTTTTTCCCCTCTGGAACAAGCAAGCACAAGTCTTGAGACAGAAAATAAGCAGTGAAAGATACTATGGGTAGTGTCCAAAGAGGTAAAACTCATCTCTAAGCTTAAAGCTTCTCAACATTTAGCTTACTTAATTATTGCTTCTTCAACAGGATGATCCAGTGAAAACTGCTGCCACAATCCGTGGGAACTTCTATATTACTGGAGACAGAGGGAGCATGGATGAGGATGGATACATATGGTTTACGGGGAGATCTGATGATGTCATCATCTCCTCTGGGTTTGTAGATTTCAGTTAAAATGCCAAGAAATGCCTGAAAAATAACCATATATCTTTCACCCACTAAGCATTTAACTTCTCCCTCCCAGGTATCGTATCGGACCGTTTGAAATAGAGAGCGCCCTGATAGAGCACCCAGCTGTTGTTGAGTCAGCTGCTGTCAGCAGCCCAGATCCCATCAGAGGGGAGGTAATTAGTGGTCACTCTCCTGTTCATGAAGTGCCTTGTATGACAAAGCTCATGCTCAACTTCCACTGGATTCATGACTTTTAGTATAGCTACACATACTTTTCCATCACTTCACTCAAAGCCAGAGGAGCAGTAGTTTGTGTATCCTGTATTTCTTTTTTTTTTTTTTTTTTAATGAAAATACAATCCTTAGTTTCCTAAAGAACAGGATGCTGCATATAAAGGTGAATCTGGTAAGAACTGATGTACACTGACCAAGAAAATTACATTCTTTAACAACACATGTTTACAGAAAAGGTCTTAGGATGAAAGAACTTTAAAACAGTCCTTTATAGACCTGTTATAAATTTGAAAGCAGAGTTTGAAACTTTTATCATGTGTTACTTAGGACCTTCACTAATGTAAGGGAGAAACAGTCCTTTGTCCTAATTTTAAGTCTGCTTGTACAAAAGCAAGTTTTGCTCTGCTGTGCAGGTGTGATACAGCAGGTCTTGTACAGCATGCAGCACTCACTTATTCTCAATTAATTGCCTCATATGTTAGATTGCTCTGGTTTAATTAATGCTGTATTTTTAAATTTATTTTCCCTTTGTAGGTGGTAAAAGCTTTTGTGGTCTTGTCTCCTTCCTTTAAGTCACAAGACCCAAAGAAACTGGCCTGTGAATTGCAAGATCATGTCAAGAAAGTCACTGCTCCATACAAGTACCCCAGAAAGGCAAGTAAACACCAGTGTATCGAAAAAAAAAAATCCAAACGACCTATTTTAACCATGGGGAGGCTAGAAACACAAAGATTAGACTCAGATCAAACACAGTTACAAATAAAAAAAGCCCAACTATGTGCTGTGCAAGAAAAGTGACACGTATTTGTTTAAATATTTTGGAAAATAATAAATACAACACAATCTGAAACCAAATCTGTTATTTCCCCAGTCACCAAATTCTTATTTAAATGAAGTAGGATGGAGACCTGTGCTTGTCATCCGCTCATTTTACTTTTTTTTCTCTTTTGAACCAGATTGAATTTGTCCAGCAGCTGCCAAAGAACATAGCTGGGAAAATCAGACGGAACGAACTGAGGAACAGGGAGTGGGGACAGATGTAGTTCTGCCAAATCATCTGAACAAGCCTATCCCTATCAATTTCATTCCTAATGGAGCTTTTCTATTACAACTCCAGGCACCGATATAGGATTATATTTCACCTGTTAGGCAGTAATTGTGTAATAACAGACAAGGTTTAGAAATTCCAACTGGACATTTTTTAAATGCTTGTCTTCCTATTTAAGAAAAATGAAGCCTACTTAGCAAGGCATATGCAAACATATCTTCCAGCCACCTAACACTTTTCAGAAATGTGATACAAATAGAAGTGATTACCAGCTGAAGAAGCAGCGTGTTCATTCTTTGAAACCAGATATCTGAACTCACAAGGGGCTTACTACGGAGTAAATCATGACAGTATGTAAGGAAGTTCCCAGAAATGGCCATAGAGTTTGCATGCAATCAAACTAAGCACCCTGCATGTATGGATCTCAAAAGCTTCAGGGTTTAGGAATGAATGTGTTAACAGTGAATGTTCAGCAAGCGCAAAATATGAAAAGTCAGAAGTAAAAGAACGTGGACATTTTGAAGACTGCCGCACAGGCAGCATCTAAATGTCAGACATAGGCTTAAGAACTGGATGGTAGCTATTCAGCAGTTTCTTCTGAAGTCCTGTAGGTACACAGAGAGTGAGAGAAGGGAAAAAATAAAACAAAAAAACCACAAACTCTGCCCGAGTTTGTCTTTGTCCTTACTAAGGTGAGTAGGCTGTCTTCAATTGTGATCACCAACACCAGCCACTAAGCACAGTCGGCTTTCACGTCTAGCCTGAAATGGTTCTTTCCTATGCGTGACCCAGACATTGCTGGGTTTAATCCACACACATAAAGCTTTAAAATGTACAGAAAACACCAGTGGAGGTAAGAAAGCGGAGTTTTAATAAACGGTTGGTAAGAGAGACAGGACCAGGGCAAACAGTCATCTTAATTTTCCAACTTTTAAAATAATTTTGAGAAAAGAGGAAAATATAAATTAGACATTGTTGACGGTCTTGAACACATCCTTTTAGTTAAGTCAAGACAAGTAATAAGTGGTGTTCAAAACAAGTCTTTTCCCATTAGTAACCCACAAGCTTTTATGCTAGAAAGGAAATAGTAAAGCTAGACAGTTGTACAGAAAGCATACTCAAAACACTATCGGAAAGCAGGTTATAGCTGCACTGGTTTGGGTTGCTTTTTCAATTCACTGGGATATCAAAAGAGCTGCTGTAACAAACAGACAACAGACAGACTCACCGACAGCACATTCAATCTGAAACAAAATTAATACTGCAAAGCTAAAACTGTACCAAAAATTAAACTTAATTCCCCTTATCCAGTATAGTATAATGGAGAGCTTCTTTCCTAATTAGCTTCCAAGACCCAAGAAAAAAGTAAAACCAAAAAAATATTGTTATAAACCCCCTCAAAGATTAAGTCTTTGGGAAGCGCAGCAGAAGGCTATTTGCAGGCAATTACTGAAAAGGATTCTGTTTAGTGACTACTGCATTTTCTATAAACCACCGGCCGCTGTATATACACAGCTCATGTAAACACGTGTAGTTTTTGCTAAAGCCACCTGCAATGCCAGCATTGTACTTCTGCTGTTCTAGAGCAGTCAAATCTGTAACCCTAAGTTGTCTTAGTGTTCAAGTATTTTGATCATAGCAGTTCTTCACCTGCCAGACTCAGCACATCCTTGTAGAGTGATGTGTATGTATACACATAACCCTCCATCACACAGGAAAGGAACAGTTTTAGCTCGTCCTGTTGTTCACACAGAAAAATGGATCTGAGTTGTGCAGTGACACGAGTTGTCAGATCACTTCCTTAAAAGCCCTTTGCAATCAGCTCTCTTTTTCAGTTCTTTTGCTTCTGTCAATACTTCCTGATAGAGCCGATTCTGCACTGCCTTTCGGTTTCTGTAGCAGGGGAGTCAATGTATGTCAGGATGGCACCATTTACATATCCATGAACATGCTCCCGCTTTCTGTGCTAGGTAAAGGCAACGCAGAACAAAGCCGCAGAATAATGACAGCAAGCTTCACCAGAAAGGTGACAGATGGGACTCTTGAGCACTCTTACACCTGCTGTAATATCAGTTCCACCTGCGACGAGCATTGAAATTCCTACCTGTGGATTTTAAAAACAAGATTTCAAAACAAAACCCACTCTCCTCTTTAAAACACCCTTTCAGAACTCTAGGGCAACTTTATAAAATAGGTTTTGATGGTGTTTCCCTTTCCCCTCTACTACATTTTCTACGCTGTCAGTGCATCATTCTCCTTGGGCTCAGATTCTATTTCACCTTGATTCTTGTTCTCTTGATTTACTTCTTTGGAGCTCTTCTCCTCCTCCTCAGTTTCTTGTCTGACTGCCTTTGAGTTCTGTTCTTCTGTCAAACCTGACGGGTTTTGTTGCGTGTCATCTTTGCTGCTTTTCACCACCTCCTGTAGATTGTATTTTCTGAACAGAACATAGTCCTTCACCACACTCAAGCAACAGACGTTCTTTATTATTTCCACCACAATTGTATATTGTGGGTTATTAAGATCAACTTTGTTTTCTGGATTGAGGCTGCCCACAATTCCTGTAAAACAAGATGTAGTTTAAAACATGTTGGAAAAACTCTTTCAGAGCACAAGCATGCCCTATGGAGGGGATCAAAGTTAAGAGAGAGGAAGTAACATCCCCCTTAGTAATCAATTGCTCGTTTTTGTAATTGCTTAAAATAGCAGAACAGAGCAGGAGTGAAGTAACTAAAAAATTATCCCACTGCAATTACCAAGAAACAAAATACTTGAGTAAGATGGAGTTACTTTCTGAGTCATATATTCAGTGGAAATAACTTGTTACTATTTCAATACAGCATCCAGAGAGAAAGCCTGACAGGAGTCATTTCAAAGCACATGTAACTGACACTTGAAATCATACGGAATGCTGTGCTCTCTTCTGCTTATTGTCTCTTAAGACATCAACACCAACAAGGACTCATGATGTCCAACCCCTTTAAGTCTCAGAGAAGCTTTTGTAATTCAACCTGACAGATTTTAAACAACACATATGCCCATTAAGACCACTTTTAATCATATGTTACCATGCAGTTGTGAGCTGCTTACATACTTATTCTTAATTTCATGTGAAATCCATACATACCTGCCAATTCCTTAATCACTTCTTCCCTACTCATATGACTGTTATTACGAGCTTTGTAAACAATCTGAAAAGTACCCTTATTAGGGGCTTTAAACCAAGGCTCAAAAAACGTTTCGGTGTATTTTTTCATATCCTCCATAAAAGCCTTGCAGGTTCCAGAAATGGGTAGCATGCGCAGAATGACTCTTGTTTTCTTCTTTTTAGTGGTGTGCATATCCTTTAATATATGGTGCACCAGGTTCTCAGGTTCTACAAGAAAAACAGCTAGGTATGAGAAACAAAACTGAAGGCATTTTCTCCCTTCCTCCTCCCTCTAAATAATAATCTGAGGAAATGCATGCTTGGCTGTACTGCTGTCAGCCTCAAATGCTTTTTTGTAGAGTTGTTTTACTATATCAAAACTAGATAAGCAAGGATTATTTTGTCAAAGCAGAGCTTTGTTACTGTTAGCAACTCCGCTAATGACACAATTTGGTGGCAATGTCAAGGGAACGGGAAAACCCTGTGTTTGTTTGGCATACATGAATTTCTTGGAAGTTACGCTTTGAAACCTGTTCCTAACACTGTTCAGAGCAGTTTATCCCCACAGCATTGCACAGCATCAGTTACGTCCCACCTATGCCGCGGGTTCTGATGAAGACCACGTTGTTGGCACCACTCTCCACTGACTGGAACCGCCGGAGCTTCTGCTCCGTCGAGGCGCGGATCTGGCCGACCTCCTTCTTCAGGGCAGCCTCAACATCGTCCTCATCCTCCTCCCTCTCGCTTCCAGACAGCCGCTCCTCCTGATCTGAAAACTTCACACAAGGACATCTCTCGTTTGGCGAGTACCGAGCGACTGTGCCCACCACTTCAACAAAACCCGCCAAAGGCTAGAGGTGATGGGCAAAGGCCTTTTCTCCAGCCAGCCCGAGGGGCTGCGCGGAGATCTCTTCACGGAGATCGGCATTTTCATGCGTGTGGGGAACTCAGTCAAGGTTTTTTACACACAGAAAGGACAGGAGGCCTCGCAGCGCTGCTCGCCCTACGCCGCCCNCCCCGCCGGCTTCTCTGGCGGCCGGTGTAGCCGCAGGCTGTGCAGTGCCCTCGGAGGTAAAAGTGCCGGTTCCCCTCAGGCGTTGGGGGAGCCGGGGAAGGTTGCGCGTTTCCCCGGCCACAGTGCGTTGGACGCGGCGCGCTCAGCTGTGGCCGAGCTCGGTCACTGGTGGCCCTCGGTGCTTTTCTCTGCCCCCGAAGTTCAGTTCCAGGACTGAAGTTTGGGTTTGTGTTAATGATTCCAGAACTGAGAGAGGCGGGGGGGGGGAGGAGAGCAGAGTTGAGCTGAGCTTCGGCACGCAGCTTCCAGCCTGACTCCTGAAGGTGTCACGGTATAGAGCAACCCGCTGAAAGAAACTCGATACAGGTAAATTTACACCTGAGATATTCGAGAACACGGGCCACAGAAAAAACGTGGCCTGTAGAGGAGTTTCTAAAGGAAGGCGGCTCTAAGCATCTCTGTCCGTAGGAGCCTCCTCAGCCTCCCAGTAACTATTGAGCTGCTTGGACAATTAAGGCGAAACAGATTAAGTTCCTGAACATTTTGTGGAAACTAGAGGAGACAGCTAAGGAGGCCTCATTAGGGGCGGGACTATGATATTATTTACATCCAGAGAATCCAGTTGGGCTAAAGTAGGAAAAAAGGGAACTTCATGAATTGATGGAAGTATTTATCAGTTACAGCCACAAGAGGTGGTATTTGCATCTTACCTGAAGCTTTGCTCCTGCAAAGCCTTTGAGGCTCCTATAGTTCCACAGTAATTGTTAGACATCGGTGGGATTATGGGCCACACATAAAAGTCACTAAGTCTTTGCAGGACTGGGGTTGTGTGAAAGACTTGGAGTTCTGGTGAATTACAGTGCTAGTGTCTGGAGCTGAGCATGGCAGGAGATATTTGAAATGGGAGGAAGAATTTCTCCAGGAAGCTGTGAATGGTGCAGAGGAAATGCTATTAACCACTCAGAACTAGGATACTGCTGTGGTGAAAAGTGCTGGGGGACTTGGAAATACTCCTCTGTCCTCTGGAAGTTGCTTATGGCCTACCAAAATAGTAAGTTACAGGTTAGGTCACTGTGGAAGTTATGGTTTCCTTCCTGAATTGAAAATCTTTCTGCTTATGTATTCCTGGCACATTCACTGACTCCTATCACAAGGCATTGCTTTTATATTTGCTTAACGCTTGTGCCTCCTGTAGAGTGATGTGATCTTCTGGGTAGGGATTCCCTTTAAGGCTGTTCCTCTGCCTTTCCTCTGGGAGGATTTCATTGCACGCAATTCAAAGAGCTGTTTAAAATGTCAGTACTGCAGATTGAGTAGGTCTCTCTTTACTACTGGGCAGAGAGCAGCTTTGTTGTTTGGGGGAATCAGTTTTGGATCAGTTTCTGCTGCAGTGAATATTTTGAGGATGTGGTGAACACCTCCTTTGAGCATACTGTTTACAAACAGACATGGGCAGAAGCCCAGAAGGGAGTTCTGGTGCAAGTACTGCACCTATGTGCCAGGAAGGACCACAGCATCACCCTTACTGTTGTGCTGACCATAGAGCACAGTTTGAGGACTGAGATGCAGCGTGAGCTATTTAGGCCTCTGGCAGGCAAACTCTTATGGATCTTGATGCCCCAATTTAAGCTATAGCTGTCACTAGCTCCCTAGTGAGTGACTCAGGAGAGGCTGAAGGTGGAGGAACACTCCAGTACTACAGCCGTGCCCACAGTGATGCTGTGCCCACAGTAATGCAGGGCAGTGGCCTGGATGGCAGAGAGGATGGCACACATTCCCTCTTGCCTCTCCCATGGGAGCAGAGCAGTGGCAGCATTGCTGGAGCACCACATAACTGTTCATTCTCTGAACACAAGGCAAGGCCCTTACAAAACCTCACAAATCGTCAGGTATTAACAAAGCTGGTCCAGGCACCGGCTGCAGCGTCCCAGGAGTCAATACTCACTGCTGTCATGACAGAACTACTGTGCTTACTTGAGATTACCAGGCTACTACTCACTGAGCAGTGTAGTCACAAAGTCAAGCACAAGGCTGTTGGTCCTGTGTTGCCCCAGCCAGAGGGTAACAGAAGTGATTTGGCTGGAGCAAGGTCGTATGACTCTGTTCTTCCATGGGCTGGTGCGTGGGAAGAGGAGAGGAAAAGGAACCAGCAGAGATAGGGGACTTGCACTTTCTACCTCCTCCCTGAGCTCTGGAGAAACCCATCAGCTTTTCTCGCTGTGCACTTGGCTGCCTCTTTGTGAGTCCAAAGTACGCGTAAGGAGCACAGGAGCTGGTCACTTGACACAGTAATAGTGCAAGAGCAGGAGTCTGAGATCTGCGTAAGGAAACAAAGCTGTGATACAGCTCAGCACGGAGAGGGCTCCGCTTCGGTGTGAGGCAAAGAGGTGGTAAGTTGAGATTGGCTTCCTTTTGGTGAGGTAACTGACCCTCCACCCACCACTGCGGTCTCCTGGCCATGACATTTTCTGGAGTGCTGGTTTGCCTCTTGTCTGTCCGTTTTCACTCTCCTCACTGTCCCCCTCTCTCTTTCATTTGACTGGGTTTCTCACCTGTGTTTTTCACACACAGACTGAACGTTACAGGTTAAAAAAGCATCCCTTTGCTTCACTAAATCACGAAAATCACGTGATTTTACAGCTGGATAATTATTAATTCTGTGAGGAACTAGCGATGTTTGTGTTATTTTGTAAACAAAAGTCAGTTGACAATACATGAAAGTTGACTCTTTTTGAGAAGTAAGGCTTTGCATTGTGGATTCTTATTCAGGGAGTCCTTTAATTAAATCTCATAAAGGGATGCTTTTTGCTGACCACACATCAAAATAATGTTTAAAACATCAATACTTACAATCTTTCTGGGGCATTAATTTCATTCCTGGCAACTAGGATATCCCCAATGCTGATAAACTAGAAAAGCTGTAAATATATAGTGACGCTGTGGTCAGCCAGTAATTAATGCACAGTTGCTGAATTATCTGTGCAATATCTTGGTCCCCTTCTGTGTTGTCAGTCAGTAGCAGACATTTCATCTGCAGAAGTCAGAGCTGAAGTGCATGGGTAGCGTTCGGTGCCTCTCTGCTGTATAAGGCAACTGAAATGTGATCTACAAGATTAGCAGGGCTTGTAAGAAGGAAAGGAATGTGAATTATAGGAAGGCTGCCACAGTGACAAGGCTGAGTGCTGCTCACGCAGGGTGAGGATCTGAAATGCATGATGGTCACTGGATTGCAGAAGCCAGACAATGGCCCAGCTGGAACTGTCCTCAGCAGTTACTCCATTTAACCACTGGGATGTTGTTCCAGTATGTTCCACTGTGTAGTGGTAAAAGCTGTTCTGAAACAGCATGGCTAATACCAGGTTTGTATCTGTATCACTGTAGGATTTCTTGGAGAGATAATCAGTAAGGAAAAACCTTGAGGACACTATTATGATTCTTGCTGCTGTGCATTTTTTACTGAAGATCCCAAGTGCTATGTCCCTGCGGGCTCCTCTGAGAAGATCTCTCCAACTTTGCAGCCAGCGCTACCCAATTCATGCCTCTTTGAGTTATGAAGCCATAAAGCAACAGTACAGACCAGAGGTGCCAGAGTACTTCAACTTTGCGAGAGATGTGCTGGACAGATGGACTGAAGTGGAAAAGGTAAGATTTACTTGGCTTCTGTGATGCTGAAATGTTTAATGCTGGTCATGGACGCTGAGTATCTGACAAATCCAATAACCAAGACACTGGGGTCATGTTCTGATTATAATCTGGTGATCATCTCATGCCATTTGAGCCTGTAGATCTCTTTAGGCCACACACTGTCCTGTCCATGAGTTCAAATAGTTCTTCCTTTAGTCAGTAACTCCACTGAGATTGAGTGTGGGTAAATAGGTGACTCATAAATGTGTCTGTGAACTGAACCACTCTAAACTTGCATCAATTTGCCCATCAGCCGTAACATACACCCTACCTGATCTGCCGGGGAAATCGTTTGACCTCGGTGTGTTTCATTGCCTGCCTGTAAAATAAATACAGTGTAGTATCAGGTCTCACCTAACTATCCCAAATGTGAAGTCTTTTGCATCAAGGACGTGGAATTTACAAAACTGAACAACTTTGAACCTCAAATCAGACTTAAGCTCTATGCAAGAGAAGGGAGTCTAGAAAAAAAAAAAACCATGAAGGATAGGTCTGTCACTTTTCTTACTACTGGTCTGTATGGTGTAGGACTGTTTTTTCAGGCTCAGGCTGTTCGTGATGAGGGGCTAAATACAGCTATGTCCAGCCTGGCAGCAAGAACAGAGCAGAAGTATCACCTGTCTGACACAATTGTTCCATTTGCAAGCAAAACCAGGGTTTGGCAGTCTGCAAACAGAGCAAGCAACAGCTTCTGGAGAAGATGTTCTGCCCTCTGAAGTGCACAGATAAAATCCACTCCCCTGAAAATGAACCTTAGTGTTATTGTACCTTCAAATAGGTAATAAGCGTCATATTCTTGTTGCCCCTGTGTAATTTTTGCGCAGGAGATGATTTACTACACTGCTACTGCAAAACGCATTGATCCGCTTTAAAGCACATCATATGCATACATTTCAAATCACTTCACAAATCAGTTAGGTGAGACATTGATTAAAAGTCACACTGCGTTGGCCTTTGCTTTTGAAACTTTGATTTAATATTCAGAAGTACCAGACAGGCCCAATTCCAGATGAAGTTGAAAATGAGCTCTGAGAGCTCCGAAGACGCTGGGGCAGAGCCCAGAGGTACTCAGATTCATCGGCCGCTTTGTTGGCATGACCTGAACCAGAAAGATTCTTCTTTCTCTGTGCTGATTACTGTACAATGTCTTCAGAGAACTCAGGAAAGGAATACAGATTTAATTTCCTAAACTATATTTATAGGCTGTTCTTTCTAAGGGAGAGTTCTCTGCCTCATTTGGTATCAGTGGCAAATTTCTATTGCATCCCCAGGTTTCTCCAGCACTTTAATAAGTGATGAATGGTTTTCTTCCTCAAATTTAAGGTAAAGGCAATGTGCTTCTAAAATGAAAAACTTTTGTATTGTACCCTGTTGTTCTATAGGAAGGAAAAAAGTCTAAAAACCCTGCGTTATGGTGGGTAGATGGTGCCGGAGGAGAGGTGAAGTGGAGCTTTGAGGAGCTGGGAGTGCTGTCCAGGAGAGTGGCAAATGTTCTCTCTGATGCCTGTGATCTGCATCAGGGAGACAGAGTTATTCTGATTCTGCCCCGGGTCCCGGAGTGGTGGCTGGTAAATGTGGCTTGCATGAGAACAGGTCAGTAAAAGTAGAGAAATGGTACATAGGTATAAAAACTGTGACTTAAACCAATCGTTGCTATTTAATGCACCAGAACTACCAACATGCTGATGAGGACAAACTAGAGTCATGCAAAACCACTCCTCATGCCAAGTTTCTCTTCATGTTGCTTTTAGGACTTCTGCACATGCTCTCGCTCCTAAGGAAACCCTGTGAGGCTGTGCGCCTCTGTCGCTCTTCTCTTTCCAGGACTTGTGACGAATTGCAAATACACCCTCTTGCTAACTTGCAGTCGAATCAGCCCACACTTGAAAAAACATTTCACATGTTGCTCTTGGGGATCTGTTAAATACTCAGCTTCCTAGTATTTACAACCCAGAACATCTTGGTGCCTCACAAACACTAGCAGTGTACCTTGTGGGCAACGGCTGTTTACCAGTAAAGAAGTCACGTCCAGAGAGATGACATGTTCCAGAGGCAGTGTTTTCAGAACAAGGGAAGTTTTCTCTTGATTTCTTTGACTGTCCCATGTTCAATATAGTATTTGCTAACTTGTGCTAATCCTCACATAGCACTTAATCCATGAGAGAAATCAGTATATTGACAAATGCAGGGCCAAGTCGTGTTTTTAGTACAGCTCTGTCCCACTCAAGAACAAAGCAAGGTGAAGTCTGCTTGTAGATACAGGTGTTAAACACTGAGACTGTTTTTCCATTCTCCTTCCTTCCCTTTAGGAGCTATCTTGATTCCTGGCACACAACAGTTGACAGCGAAGGACATTCTTCATAGACTACAGAAATCCAAGGCAAAGTGTGTCATCACTGATGATTCTGTGGCACCAGCTGTAGACTCAGTTGGGGCTGAATGCCAGTCTCTGAAATTCAAGATGCTTGTGTCAGAGGGCCACAGAGAGGGATGGCTGAACTTTAAAGATCTCCTGAAGTGAGTAAATGTCGCTATGAAAGTACCACGGGAATGATGACAGAAGAGCACGGTGGTTTGTTTTGATAGGAACTGTTGGTACACACCAATAGATTTTCACCCTTTTAGGAGTGGAAAAGTATCAATGTTTATGACACTTTTGATTGCTACAGTTTTGGTTAAATATTTTCAAAAATGTGAAGTCACACTTTCAAATCACTTTGTTCATCATTTTGCTTATTTTAAGAAATGCTTCTTCCGATCACAACTGTGTGAATACAAGGTGCCAAGATCCAGTGGCTATCTTTTTTACCAGTGGAACTACAGGATCTCCAAAAATGGCTGAACAGTCCCACAGCAGCTATGGTATTGGCCTCACAGTAAGTGGAAGGTACAGATACCACCTCAAATCAGACATATTTCTTCAACTGTTCACATAGCAGAATGAAGAGAAACATGATTTTTACCAGAAGCTTTGGTTTCAATAGTTCAAAAAACAGCAGTTGTTTTACATCCCCAAAAGTGTTGGTTGTTTTTTTTTCCATATGACAAGGCAGTTTGAGTCCGCCTGCCTTACTATATAGAGAATGTAGCAGTCGTATAGTCACTAACTTCTTTTTAAGATATTCTTTAACTTTTGGTAAATTCTTCATTGTGTGTAGTTAATGGATTGCCCACAAACTAAGTATCAGCACAAGTGTATGAAGTCTATACCATAAGAGGGGAAAAAACCCCGTGAGTGTGTTAGGCTTCTAAATTCATTTGTGTCTGGATTAGACAGCTCCTGCAGGAACAGAATGCTGATAGCTCAGAATCTTTACATTTCTAAAGCAGTGTTGTTTGTATCAATTTTATAAATGACATGGCAGTGCACTTCACTCTAACAGGCAAAGAATAACAAATCAGAAAATGCCAAACTAGAAGTAAACAAAAAATAAATCCATATCCCTAAAAATTAGTTCAAAAGAGCCCAGCAATCTCATACATATTCGTACAACACCACCTTCTGAGGTGGTGTCAGTTCGTCCATCAGTGTAATTTTTCCCTTAGGAAAAGGCAACATCAGTCTGTGCTGATGACATCCTCACTATGCTGTGACTTACTCCTGCTCAGAAGTTCAGCCTTTTCTAGTTGCCATTTACTCAAGACAACTAGGGATGGATTTGCTTCACTGGCATATCTCTTGTTGATACTTTAATATTTGCCTTATTCCTGCCAAATAGAAACTGTGGACTCTTTCCTTATATTACCAGGTACTGGCTGGATTTAACTTCCTCAGATGTGTTTTGGAATACATCAGACACGGGCTGGGCAAAGTCAGCTTGGAGCAGTGTTTTTTCGCCATGGATTCAAGGGGCGTGTGTGTTTGTACACAAGATGCCACACTTTGACCCAGGCATTGTCTTTGAGGTAAGTGAGGAGATCCCAGCAGCAAACGACACTATTCTCTCTGGCTGGTCTTGCCTGGGTTTTCATTTCCCTGGGCACTGCACGGGGGTAGCTCGCAGCACAGTTATAACTTCTATCAGGCAGTAACCAGCAGATGAGTTATGTAGCGAGTATGCAAATATGAACCCCAAAACAAGAGCATATTTAACACTCAAAGAGTTTCATCGTACACTCTGCTCTGGCTTTGACTGTGCAAACCTGCAAACTTCCGTTATTAGGCCTAAAAGTGAAGTACGCAAGGAACTGTTCTGAGATTTGTGAAGCACTTTGGTGTTTTTATTAAAATAAGTGACAATAACAGATGAATGAGCATTTCAGTTGCCTGCACCATGTAATTCAAAGTGGAGGAGTGAAGAGGCAGCAAGGTTAAATTTCTTCAGCAAAAGGCACCAACATTATGTTCTCTAACATCCTCCACGCACAACTCTTCATCATTTGTGAAAGACCACCATATTTCATTTTGCATGGAATGACTTTGTCTTCATATCCATGTTAATTAGATGACTGGAAATTGCTGGTTAATATTAGTATGCTGAAGAACACTGTCAGTTTTAACACCTACACAGCATCTAAAAAAATGTAGCTTTATAGTTTCACTTGTTTTCTATTTAAACTGCAATTATGAAGAAATTCTGCAAGAGAAATTGTAAAGTTTTCAAGAGTAAACAACTTTGATGTGTTGAACTAATTGTACAATGATGCAGATTCTGTTTTGAAGAAGGAACTAATTAAAAGTAACTGCTGTGTGTTGGTGTTGGCAAGTACAGAGCTAACTAGTTTTAGGACACAATGTTTTGTTGTTGTGTTTCATAACCTGGATGCCAAGATCATTATATTATTTTTTGCAATGAAGATGAAACCTCATAGGTTTCAGTATATTGGCAACATGTACTTTTTTAATTCTAAATTCTCTAGAGTCTGTCAAGATTTCCCATAACTGTCTTCTGTTCTCCTCCAACTGCCTATCGAATGTTTGTGCAAGATAAACGGTCCAGGTGAGCAAAAGTAGAGTATCCTTGTTGGTGTATTTGATCAAAACAGTAGACCAAATGCTCATCCCATCTTGATTTTATTCCAAATTTACAATGTCAGTAACATAGCTCACATATTTCTCAACATTTTGAATCCTAGGTATTACGAACAGAGTCAGAATGAAGATTTAGGGATAGCTTAACCATCTCAGATTTCATAAATAACAGTAAACTTGTGTAAGACTTTGAAAAGCATTTTAGCTGAGGGTGTAAAGGGACGCCCGTGATGCTACAGTGACTATATCTTTGAAGTGCTTTTATACCTGCTCCGTTTGTTTTGCCAGTTGTTCCTCCAATACTATAAGCTCCAAGAAGCGTGTGTCAGATCAGCTCAGTGAAATGTATGAAAGACTATTTGGCCTCATTTAACTCTTCTGTGAATTTTTACTGTCCTTAGGATTGAACTTTGTTATTCCTCTTTGGTTTAGATCCCAGTTCAGATTCTAGGGTTAGAAACAATATATTGATCATTAGATTTTTCTCAAATAATACAGAAGTAAACCGGCAGTTTTTTCTTTTTAATTTGCATTTTTTTCAGATTTGTTTTTGTTTAACTTACACGGTTCAAATGGAATGAACAGGACTTAGTGAAAATTTGGGTTTGTGTAGAAAGGACCCCACAATACAGGAATAGAGTAGTGAATGGGACCTAGCAGGTAGACGACTGCCAATGCTTTCTTCTCTCTTTCCCCCTAAGCTATACATTCAAAAGCCTGCGGCACTGTGTGAGTGCTGGGGAGCCAATCAACCCTGACGTGATGGAAGAATGGAAAGCGCAGACTGGGCTGGATATTCATGAAGGCTATGGACAGACAGAAACAGTATGTTCTGCTTTACAAATGTAAAAATGTTTGCTTTACAGATAGAGCAATAAATTCCATTCAGGTTGCCATGAAAAAGTGATTACAATTATTATACATGGTTATGACTTCTGGGAGGAAAAGATAATTGCAATAAGCAACACTGGAAAAAATTTAGGTTTTGTAAGTCATAGAATAATCATAACACCTTCACCCCAAATCCAAGGACTGTTTTTTTGCTGTGGGCTTTGGATTGGGAACTAACACAAAAGGGGTATATTCCTCACTACTGCATTTCAAACTCCACTTTAAAATCTATCCTTAGAGCATTCACTAACATTATTTGGTACTGTGGGCATGATTCTGAGGGCCCTGGTAGCTTATTTCTAGAAGGTTAATCATTAGATATATTCTTATAATGAAGACAATTAGTATTTCTTACAGAAATATACAATATTAGTTGAGTATTTTAAACTTAAGCTACAGCTGAATATATAAACCACAGTTTCAAACAAACAAACAAACAACAAAACTACCAAATGCAACAACACTTATTACAGGTGCTGATCTGTGGAAATTTTAAGGGAATGAAAATCAAACCTGGCTCTATGGGAAAGCCGTCTCCAGGGTATGATGTCAAGGTATTGTACCTCTGGTGACTCAGTATCTCTCTCTCTTGTATAATCACTTGCCACTAAAGACGTTTGAAAGCTCTAACACAGAGAAATGCGCGTTACTGATCTAAACTGAGCATGTAAATTAAGCCATCAGACTTCCTTGTGGCACCATCCTCACCAGCAGAGATGGGAACCCACTGCTAACTGACAGTTGAGTATCAAACTTGAAGGCGGTGGTAGAAACTAAGTTGCTGAGTTAAGGAAGAGTGGGAGTGAATATTATTTCCTGGTAATAACAAAACTGCTGATGCGGATTCTAGCACCAGATCAATTTGCAGTATGGATTAAGATTTTTAGTATCTTCCTTCCATTTCTTTTCTCACACCATTACTTACGATCCTCCCTGGGGCCCTACTAATTTCATTATATGTTTGCGTAGTACTTGGCATTCCTTAGATAAAAGACGTGCAAAGTACGGTGGATTAGTAATAATCTTACACTTCAGTTGTCAGAGTAAGACCCCTGACTGCTCCAAATCGACTCCTGACTGCTCCAAATCATTGCCTGATAAAAAAAATACTTTATGCATTTTGAATGCCCACCAAGATTCTATAATCTTCATTTAATGCTCTTTAGCTTGGCTGTAAGATAATAAAAACTGTGTTTTGTTTATTTTTAGATTATAGATGAAAACAGTAATATTCTGCCTCCTGGAAAAGAAGGAGATATTGCCATCAGAGTAAAACCTACAAGACCGCTTTTCCTTTTCACTTGCTATGCTGTAAGAACATTTCTACAGTAAAGGAGATAGATACCCTGTTAAATCTCTGTCACAAGGAATCTGATGCCCCCTTTCATTTACTTATACTCTGTTTACCAATCTGAACATCTGTGGGGAGGACAGAGGAATTTCCTTTTTTTTTTTTTTTCCTGCAGATGCTTGGTGTACTTATACAAACAATTACAAATTTAATGAGATTCTCCTGCCTAGCAAGTTAAAATCCACTCCCTTTTGATTGTTACTTCCTCAATAAAAAGGGAAATGTTTGACAGACTCCTTAAACCCATGATGCTCTTTGGCCTAAGGGCTAGAGCCCCCACCTGAGAAACAGGACGCTGTTCAAATCCCTTCCCTCCAGATCTGAGCTTCATGGAGCGTTCAGCTCATGGCAACCTTTTTCATTTTTTTGCCTTGTTGGTTAGAATTTTCAGTCCAACAATCAGTAAAACAGTTGCATAGTGCTTTCAGTTCTGACACCAGGAAACCTTATTCAATTTTATGGATAGTATCAGCCTACAGTCAGGTATTCTGAGCAGTACTGGGTGTGTGGAAAAGGGACGCCACACACGCTGCATAGAAAAACTTTTGCGAAAGCTGGTTCCGTTGGCTGTGGAAGGAGCGCTTATTAATTGTGCTATGCTGAGCCAAAACTTTTCTGGAGTGGAAAAAGAAAAAAAACAAACTCAGGATAGGAAATGCTAGAAATACAAAGGAAAAAAAAAAATCATTAAAGGATAATCATCTTAAAGCAAGTTCTCAGTTCCATAAACCTACATGTTTTTGCAGCCTTCAGTGGTTCCTAAAGCCATGGGGCATAGTATATTATTATTAGAATTTTAAGTGAGTTATAAGTAATGAAACTTGATTCATTTATTGTCATTTATGAATTTTGTGTCTAGGTTTTTACCTTAGTAAAGGTAAGTTAATAATTCTCTATTATTAATGTCCCACTTGAATCTGATGCACATGACCACAGTATGGACCAGTCTGAAAAGCTGACATTTTTGACTATTTCACTGTGTTGTAACTTAGATGCTAAACATGTTAGAATGCAAATTCATGTATTTTTAAGGTAGTTTTCATGTAAAATGCAATTTAATACTTCCTAGGATGATCCAGAGAAAACAGAGGCAACAATACGTGGGGATTTTTATGTCACTGGAGACAGGGGGATTATGGATGAGGATGGATACTTCTGGTTTGTTGGAAGAGCTGATGATGTCATTAATTCTGCCGGGTAATTTAAGACTGATTAACAATAAATCATTAAACTTGAATAACACAGATGATTCAGGTGGGAAGTTATGTTTAAGTGTTACCAAATACTTTTGAAAGCCCTTTTCTCTATTTTAAAGGTACCGGATTGGACCTTTTGAAGTAGAAAGTGCCCTAATAGAGCATCCTGCAGTGGCAGAGTCAGCCGTTGTCAGCAGTCCAGACCCCGTCAGAGGAGAGGTAAACAAGTTAAACAAGCATACAAGCACTGATAAAGACCAACTTTCAAGGGAGTTATCCATTCAGGGATTTTGTTTTTTTTTCCCTTTCAAAAATTAAAACGAAATACATTAAAGTTGCCGTTTCTGTTCTGTCAGACACCGGAGAACCCGCACAGGGAAAAACTGATCAAAGCAATTGCCCCAAATCCAATGTAATAAAAGCACCCTTTGAAGTTATCCCCCTCATTCAGATACTTAGTTTTTGATCCTTATTACATGTATGTAAACTGCCTGCACAGTCCAGACCTGCAGTGAGCACACGCAGGCTTCGGCAAAGCTTTCTGTAGCTGCACTGTACGTCACTCTGCAGTTTGTCAGCAAATATTTGGTTAAAGTTTCAAATCTTACTGTTGTGTAGTGCTGTTTCCTTGGCATTTAAACCACTGCTGCTCTAACTTCTTTAGGTAGTGAAAGCCTTTGTTGTTTTATCATCTGACTATGCATCACGTGATCCTGAAAAAATGATAAAAGAGTTGCAAGACCACGTTAAGAAAGTTACTGCTCCATACAAGTATCCTAGGAAGGTGAGATCTCAAATATACCCAAATAAATTTAACACTCACTGTCTTGTGGTAGTGAACTGTTACATGGCTTATAAACCTACACTGTGGAGATTAAGAAAAAGTAAAAGTTTAGGTAAACAGTATCTTATTTTGCTTTGCAATTTCCTTCCTTTCCCAATAGATCGAGTTTGTTCAGCACTTGCCAAAAACTGTTAGTGGGAAGATCAGAAGAAACGAACTGCGGCAGAAGGAGTGGAGAAAAGATTAAGAAACATTCATTGCCTTTTTATAGGATTATTTACAAAGTAAGATATGACAAATTTCATAGGAATGTATAGTAAAAGACATTTTACTAAGTCCTTAGCTTAGGTTTGAATAAATTCTTACCCAATTCCCAGCATTTGGCTATCCCAGGTGCTACACTAACAGCTAATGGTACACTAGCAGGCAGGCTGACACAGATGAGATGGGAAGCTCAGGTAGTTGAGAGCACAATAGGTGATGTGTGTTAAATAAAGTATTTAATGAACTGTCACCAGCAGTTTTATCTTTATTGTCATTTAATTTAAAAAATAAAAACCCAGTAAGTTTAAAAAGAACAATGTTGCTTCAATAATGACTTTTGAGAAGGGCAAGAACTTCTAAAATACATTTTTAAAAGTTAGTTTTAATCATTACAAGTATATTTAGGGAAAAAAAGTGTAAATGAAATCTGTATTATTAAAATGCTCTGAAGGACTGGACTAGTAAAGAATTTAAAATACATGATAAAGCAGAAATTTAATTATAGCACTTAATAGTTTTATCTGTTCTCTCTCACTTGGTAAACAAGATACTTTATGATACATAGATATTTTTGTACACTTGAGCAATTTCCATTTCTGTGTTAACCAAGGAGTGCCATTTTTGTCCCATTCTCAAAACATCACTTGGCTGTCCTGATGATATTAATATGATCAACTTAGAGTTTGAGATTCAAACATAAAAAATTATCAGTTTTCAAGTTCTCATAGAGGGTCGAAGATACAAGCGTTTTTTTGTGGAAGAACTTCCTAAATTACTAGAATAAGCTCCAAGAGGGGTCAAAGCATCTGCATTCAGGGTGAGACCATTTGATTTCTCTTTTAGCAGTGCATATTCCCACTTGAAGTATCCACAGCCTTTCTTGGTGCCTTCATACTTGCCAACAGGACAACAAAAAAACGCTTTGCCATGATTGGGACCAGCATTTGACACATGCAGTTTTTTAGCTCTTCGACCGCAGTTACACAGAGGGGGAGTTGGTTTTCCGTTTTTCACAGCTCTTACAGACTGATGCAAATTGACTGTGGAGTTCAGAATGGCAGGAGACGCTTTGGGCAAATTTGAACTTCTTACAGGTAAGGAATGATCAACAGATGCAGTTTTCTCTTGATATATAGCAAAAGACTGTTTTTTTGCTGGTGGAAATGTTTTTGGACTAGTTGGTTTTCTTTTAGGAACCTCTGAAAGAGTGGAATAATTTCCAGTTATTGCTGATTGTGCTGGAATAGCATTTACTTTTGCAGGTGGTAACTTAAAAGCTGAAAAATTTGGAGTCTGCCTTTGTACTGTTCCTACATTGTAGACAGTAGTATCAGGACTTTTGTAAACAACAGACTTTAGAGGTTCCACAGGTACTACAGTTTTGTCCACATTTTGATTATCTGAACTCATCACAGCCAATTGTTTTGAAATTGTTTTCTCTTCAGACACTGTTAAAATATCTGTGCTTGAGTCATCTTTGAACTGAACATGATCTGAATTTTGTTCATATTGAGATTCTGGTATTAAAGCAACATCTTCCCAGTCAGTCAGCAGAGATAAGCAGTCAGAACTCATGCTGATATCCTCAGTGCAGATATTAACTGAGGAGATGGTGGTGGAGATGAGCACTAGTCCTGATCCGTGTCCTGGAGGGTTAGAGCTGGCTGTTCTCAGAGGCTGCCCATTGCTCAATCCTTGGTGAATGCCTGTGGATACAGTTCGGGAAGACTGCTGTGCCTGCTCCAAAGGAACGAGGAATCTCTCAGTAGATGCTGTTGATGAGTGTTGGGATTGAGCACGTAGCTCAGTGCCTGAGCTGCTGCCAGGTACAACATGGACATCTGCAGAGGATTTATTGCAAGTGGGCTGTTGTTTTTCCATTTGTACATTAGAATTTATCTTAATTCCAGCAATACTGCTCTGTTTTTTCTCAGCCAGAGAGTTTGTTTCACAAGTTCCATCTCTAGATGTTTCGGGTCTGCTCTTACTTCCCAGAGGAGTCTTGTCAGCGGAGTTTATAGTCGGTGTTCTGGAAATTAAATTGTGCTTCTGGTGTGCCTAGCGAGTCCGTAAACAAAAGGAGATTTTGGAATGTGAATACCCAGAAGTTTTAGGAATCGATATGCAAAATTAATAAGCGTATCAGCCTAGGGATGTTCTGTCCAAGTCATAGCCAAGATGCTGGGTTTATTATTTGAATCACTCATCCAAATTCCAGGCTACAAAGCAAGTGGAAGGGAAGATATGAAGTAGTTACTAACCTTATCCAAAGATTTAGTAACCTTCAGCACACATCCATCACAAATCAGCCTCCAAGCAAGACGGGCAGTATTCCGAGAATCATCCAACCCTTCAAAAATAGGGTTATATTAATGTCTTACTTTTTTAACTGGGGATGGTTCTTATTAGCAAAAATGTAATCTAGGTAGGCCTTACATAAATGACAAGGATTCACAGAACTCTTGACACAGTTATCTAGTTCAAAAAAAGAGAAGTGAAAGATTCCAAAAGACTTCCTGTGCTGAAACATCTGAAGGACTGATCCATAGAGCTAAATATATAGAGACAATGTTTAAAATCCTTGCTTTCTTTTATTAATCACATAAAAAAAAATCATATTGTGCTGCTATTGCCTTATATGCTGTCCAGAGCTATCAGGTAAAATCAAGTTTCCTTGTCCTTCCCTCCACTTCTTCTCTTTTGCACCCTAGCAATTCAGAAATAGATCTTGTTGAATATGCACTCAATAGCACTAGGGGAGATTTCAGAAATACAGCATGAGATGAGAAATAGCAAACTGATTTTTGAAACATCTAGCCTTTCTTGTTTGGGTGTTTTTGTTGGACAGAATATTGCATAGCCTGGAAGCAAGTTACTATTTAATGACTAGCTATTATTAGCTGCTTTAGTTTAACTAGCTAAAGCTAATTAGTTGCTATTTAGCATTATAAAAAGCATATATATTAAAAATGAGGATCATCATATCATACTTACCAGAATGTTCCCGTCCTGCAAAAGCTATCCCCAAATCCTGCAAAGCACCATTTAGCCCTTTAGGCTTCCTATTATAGAAGGCCTAAGGAAAAAAAAATTTAAAAAAAAATCACAGATGCTTAACATAAAGCATTTCAAAACCTCTTCATGATAAAGTGAAACACATTTCAGATACATCACCTTATCAAAAATAAATCTCACAAGGCAATGGTGCAAGTGGGGTATCTTCATTGTACAGCCAGGATGGATAAGCCTGAGACCGTAAGTGACATACCCTGGATCGAGCTGGGATGGAAAGAACCAGGAATCCCTTCTTTCAGTCTCAAACTAATGCATTCTGTCTTAGCTCTGGAGGAAGTCATTTACATTTCATGGCTTACACTGATGAAGGCCTTAACAGTGCAGCATTGAACAACACAACCATAAATAATACCTTCAGATATTTAAACTGTTGTGTATTGGAGAGGCACGGGCATTAGGAAACTTGGCATAGGCATAATTCCTTTTTAAATGAGACAACTTGAGTATTGCTACTTGCTCCCAGTACCTCATTTGATCACAAGAAAGGAGGAATAACCACAGTTTAGCTTCCTTGAGCACCCAGGGCAGGGTGCATTTAGGTGCTCTTACCCTGAGTCAGAGCTCAGCTGCAGTTCTAGGGCACAAAGTTTGTGACTGAGTGGTGACAGCAGGGAAAGCAAACAAACAGGTTACTCTAGTCACTGGAACATAACAATACTGGCTCAGAGTTAGCCTTTGAGATGGTAATACAAGTATAAATGTTTCTCAGTCTACTGATCTCCTCACCTTGTATGTTGCTTTGAGATCAATCCAGGAATTTAAAATGTCAGGTTTTCGCAGCTGCTTCCTTTTACACTCGTACTGCAAACACACACCCAGGTCCCAGTCTGCACAGAAAAAAACCCCACAGATAATCCATCACTGAAGAACTGGCCTAAAATCTACATAAAGGGACTTAACAGCAACGTACTACAAGTGTTCTCTACTGCTGGGCAGGAAGCACAGACTCACAAAGCCTTTGTACATGAAAAGCACCAGGGTGGCTACAATGGGACGCCAGCGTAAGCGAGGCCCTGGTGTTAGTACAGAATGATTTCAGATGGGTAAAGATCTCAAAGACCTCATCACATCATTTAGACACGTTGAGAATGGTGCCACAGTTCACTATATGTAGAGCAGAGAAACGTAATGTCAGACCCTGGAGACAAAGATGTAGTGAACACATCAGGATTCTGTGGATTTCGTGTTTTCGGTCTTATCCCACATCTTTACTATCTAATAACTGGATTTTGGCTCCCTAGAACTGAAAACACAATCTCACTAGCACCACCAAATGTTCATTTTTTTGGTGTGTATTACTCCACAAAAAAAAAAAAAGCAAATGAAAACTTTCTTTACCTGTCCAAGTAACAAAGGTACATGCTTTTGCTTCGGAAGTAGAGTTACTTAGAGTATCTCGACTGAATATAATTTTCTTCTCCTTTTGTATCTTTTGAATCCATTTCAAAAACTGTGATAAACAGATGCTGAGAGGGACCCCTTCATCAACTTGATTCTTTATGAAACAGAACAAGAACCACGCATGTGTCAGTACGCACTGAAATTCATTCGAGGTTTATTTCTTTTTAGCCCTTTAATGGCCTTTTAAAATAAAATAGCCACTAGCGATCACAGCGGTATAAAGAATGCTAAATGGCAATTCTACCTGTGTTATGCCAGTTAGTTCTGTACAAAATTCAGAGAGAATAGGATGCTCCTGGGGCTGGACGTACGCGTGGAATTCAGATTCAATCTCTCCTGTTGCAGTGTTTAACAGGACTGCCGGAAATTCAACTGTCACAGAAAAACAGAACGAGAAAAACAAACACAAGCCGACGCCAAGCCAGAAAGGTTACCGCTGGTCACAGCAACCACCCCGCTTGCTTGAAACCGGCCTTGAAGCGTCGGGAACGAGACGCAACGTGGCGTAAGGAGGACGCGCCGTCCCAGGCCGCCTCCCGTGCGGGCAGCCCCCGGCCCGGGCCGCCCCCGCACACTCACTGATCTCGGGGCC
>VWZK01000764.1:117776-133416 GCA_013396935.1 Baryphthengus martii | reverse complement strand
CGTCGGTGCTTTCGCCTAGGCCATGGCGAAGGCCGGCTGCCTTAACGGGTACAAAAGGCCCGCCGGAGCCGGGGAGGACGCGGGGGGACGGCAGGCAGCGAGGAAGAGGAGGAGGAAGGCGGATGGCGGCGGCCAGGGCCCCGAGGTGAGCTGCGAGCTGCGATGTTGTGAGGGACGTGCTGCAGGGCTGTGCCCGGGGCCCCTCCGCGGTAGGCTTATTGCATCCCCGTTGAGAGGACACTCAGCAGAAACGTGGTTTACTGGCGGTCTAGCAAGGGGTTGGATAAAGATAATACCTGCAGATAATGGCTCCGTTTACTGCTCCAAGAAGTATGGAATCTTTACTACGAGAGTGGTGAGACACTGGAACGGGTTGCCCCGGGAAGTTGTGGGACCCCTCATCCCTGGAAGTATTTAAGCCCAAGCTGGATGAGGTTCTGAGCAACCTGGCCTAGTGAGGGGTGTCCCTGCCCACGGTTTGGAACTAGATTATCTTTAAGGTCTCTCCAAATTCAAGCCATTCTATGATTCTATGAAATGAATTTATTTAGAATGTTGGGCATTTATGTTTGAGGATTTTCATTTAAAAAGGAAATAGACTCTCCAATATCATGTTTTCCTAGACAAAGTAGATGTTGAAAGAGGCATCGTGTCTGCTCAGCCCATTCACACCTGAAGGATGCAAATCAACCCAAAGTTTCAGCCTCGTGCTCATGCCTTACCCAGGTTACAGTATGGGACACGAGTAAGTCTGTCTGGCCTGGGAGATCAGACTCGTTTGTGCTTGATTAGAGACTGAAATTCCTGTGGCTGGCAGGTAGCCTTTGCTTGGCAAAATGAAACTTCGTCTGGTTGGTCGGTGGTTTTTTGCAAAGCTCTAATTAGACCATATGGAAAACAATGGTGTCATTTACCTATTTGTCTAACTTAGCATGAGAGATGAGAAACTAGCAATTACACCACCGTGTTATTGCCAGATGATTCTTAACCGCTTGAACCTCAAAGGTTGTCACCGCTGTTCAGCTTTCTTACCCAGTGACAGATGGCTTTAAAAGTGCACCAGCTCAACCCCACATGGGCAGGCTCTGTCAAAATCAACGAGCACAAGGCTTGTTAGCGTGGGGGAAAAAACACAACTTCTGGTAGTTCTTTTTCCTGTGGGATTTTATATTCTCTGGTGTTCTGTGGTCTTTTTTCTTTTGCTCTGTGTGCCCTGATGTCTTTTTTGCCATGTGAAAATCCCAAGTATCTTTAAAATCTTTACAGGTCAAAGAAGCTTGTTGGAACAAGCCATATAGTCAGTGGAGGTCTCCAAAATCAGGCCTTTACTTGCTGGTTAGCTTTTAGGAGAATTTGTGCCTTAAAGAACTGTTGTGTTGAACTGTGTGGTACAGTCTCTCTCTCACCTATGCAATGATTTCTTCCTGCAGTTTCTTCACATGTTACTGAAACACTTTTTTTCCTGCAGGGGTCAGCAAACCCATCTGCCAAAACACGTGCCCTAATGTAAATGAAGTAAATGGGTTTCAGCAAAATGTTACATGAAGTGGCTACCAACAACACTTGTACATGTGCCCAGAGCTCTATAGCACCACGTGGCTGAAGGGCTTGAGAGAGCAGAACACTGTGTTTCAAATCAAATAACTTTAAGTCTCTTTATTCTATGCATCTACTTATAATAATCTTTATTAAATAAATCTTTGAAGTCAAGAGTACCTGGGTTACTGAAATATTGATAGTAAATTTAATATTAAAGTGTGATCTGAAGGGAAACTTCCATCTGTAATGATCAGAAGAATTATTTTAAATGTAGTTGATCATATCCAAATAGTAAATAGTTTCCTTTTACCACATAATTTACTTAATTCTCTACGAACTTGTGTGGTTATGAAAAAACATTTTTTACAGGCGTTTCCCTTTTGCAGGAAAAGTCGTCGCGCTTGTCAGCGGCTTTATTCGGTGAGGACTGCGAAATCAGCCCTGAGCAGCTGTACGAGTTGTTAAAGTATGCAGCTCTGGGAAAATGTCACAATGCCACACAACCCAGGTATAACACACTCGTAGGTGGGAATCAACCCTGTCCTGTGTGTTCTGAAAAGATACCTAGAGGCATATTGGCCGTGCTGGTTTTGGAATCCTTGCAACGCAGTTACCACAATGACACCCTGTGTAATGTAGATACAGTTGTTGTTAGACTTGGCCAGAGACCAGAATTCCTCTTTTGACAAAAATTTTACCATTTCGTAGTTTTGTTTCATGCAGATATCAAAAACTAAACCATTTTGTGGAACCAAAGAAGCTTCACACACTGAGAAACAAAATACCTTGTTAAAAATATTAACACAACACAACAAATATTATCGCGTTTTCTGTCAGATATAATTGAAAGAGACTGTTCTAGGCTGCTTTGGGAAAAACATTTTAATTGCCCTTTTTCGGGGCAGCTTCTCAGAAATGGAAGGAAATGCTGAGGAGGGTGTATAACCTCGGATGGCAAAAATACAGTGCAGTATAATAAATCTTGACATGAAACTTAAGGCAAAAATGATCCTACTTTAGATTTTTAGTAGTGAATAGAAAATTATTTGGTGCAACCCTTTGTGATGCATTAAATCACTAGACCATCACTACAGTTGAAGTTACTCATGTATGCATGTTCTGATGCATATAAATGAGGTTTTGAAATGTTATTGCAGCAGAATTTTGCTGTAACTCATTCTTTCTCTGTCTCCCGTTGCTTCCTGTTGCTTCCAGGAATACGTGGCTGTTTGAGATAAGCTGTAAAGCATCTTCTCATTGAAGTCATTGGGCACTTTGCCGTTCACTGACTTAAAAGCTGGGTTGGTTCCAAGTTTGTTTTTAAGAATGCTTGATAATTGTTTTGCTTTGGTTATTTTTTTTTTTTTCATTATTATTATTACTGTTTTTTTAACTGCAGCTGGTGCCGTATCTATCGCCAGAGCCACCTGGCCGGGGTTGTGGTTATTGTTCTACATGAAATGAGCCAACTCCATTTCTACAAATTCTATTTGCAGTTCAAACACCTCAGAAAAGTGTTCCGGCATGTAAGTCCCCAAACTGTACCGCTGTCATCTAAACTTCTAGACTTGAAACCCTGTCCCAGAGTAATCACTGCAGTGAAATTACTGCATTTTCCAGTAGGAAATGGCCACCTTTGACTCTTAAAGCAACCCTATTGAGAAGACCTCTTTGTAGCCTTTGTCAGCTCAGAACCAAGGCCAAGGCTTTGATATTCGAAACAGGTTTTCAAAACTTACAGCTTTGAAGCCTGACCGGGTGAAACATTAATAAATGTTTCAGTCGTCTGACACTATTATGCTTCCGACACCGTCAGGATGCCAAGGAGATTAAAAATATCTCTGTTTAATTTAGAGTTCACTCTGTGTGAGTGAGGAGGCTTTCAGTAGAGTTATGATATTCCTACTGGTTGAAAAATCTTGCTTTTACTCTTTACACTTTGTGTCATTTTTTCCACTGCCCAAAAAGATTTTTAAAAGGATTATTTTAATTTTCTGAGTTGCAGCAACATTTTTGAAGGAAGAAAGAGAGAAGCACTTTGTTTCAGGCTTATAGAGAATTCTTCCTGAGCTGCACCGAATGCAAATCACAACTTAACTGGAAGGTCTGGAACTTGCTTTAGTTTCTATCAAAGAAGGGCATGAGATTTGCCTTCTTAATCGTATCAGGCAAGGCAAATCTGTGCCGTAGTACAAAGAATCTTGTATCGTTCATCATTAAAACAAGTTTGGTTTGTGTTGGGTTTTTTTTCTTCCTTGGGAAAACACCAAACATATTTCCGGTATTTCTTTATCCATCCCCCTCTAAATTTGGCTGGTTTCGGGATCAAGAAACATCTCCTGTGCTTGATATTTCTGTTTCTGTTTCAAAGTGTCTCACACATCTGTTTTTTCAGAGATTCACATTAACACCTTCCGCTAACTTCTTAGCCAACCTCTATGGAGAACAAGCAAACCTGAAATCTCAAAACACAGCCCAAGGTATGTCGTTTGGTTTTGCATCATCTCTTTCAACCACTGCAATTCACTTTCAGCAGTAATTTATGACTTTGCATCCTGTACAATCCCGGCGTGCTGCTGTATGGTAAACTTGCTTGCAAAGGAAAACATACGATGTCTTAAACGGTGGGACTAGTTCCCCTAATTAGTTCAGTAACTCTCTCTTGGGCTTACTGCCAGAAGTAAGTGCAAAAAGCAGAGAGTAAAATTTTAACGTGTTTAATGCAAAATTCTGATGTCTCATTACCCATTTCGTGGTTATTTTATTCTGGATGTATCTAATAAAAGATACAGAGATATAAATTATATTCAAGCGAAGTAGTTACTCATTTCTTCTTAGTTTTCTTTGTTATACTGAGTAGCAAATCAAGGTGAAGAACGGCTGTGTTGACAACTGATTTTCCTATTTTTACACTCTTTATAGAGGTGATTGTAATCCGACAGGCTTGTACAAAACCCGCAAGAGACTACAATGCCAACTTCAATGAAATTGTTAGAAGTGTAACAAAAGAATCTTGAATTCAAGTCCTAAATGGGAGAATGAACAGCTGTTACTTTCAGTGTACTGACAAAGTCCTCTAGCATCCTGACTGTAAACCTACTGCACAGTCACAGAGCTGAGATGTCAGGTATATTTTTCTTTTAAGTGCAATCTGCAGAGAATCACCGACAGGGTAATTGACACAGCTGTGGATTCTGGTGTCAGTTCAGTGCTTGCTGCTTTGTGAGCCACACTTAGAGCACATTTTCTCTTGATGATACTCATGGAGAAAGTAGGAAAGAAAAAAAGGATTTCTTCTACAGCTTCGACAAAGTAACAAATGATTAAGTTGTGCTTATGAGGCAAGTTTGTTCCCTCTGTTTCTGAAAGGAACGTGAGACAGAGACTTGTGCTGTGACTTGCTTCTGAATCAGCCAGCAGGGTCAGTAGCTGAACTGGGAAAAGATTCATGTATCCTCAATATCAAGTACATTATAGAGAGAGAGAGTATATGCCCATATGCATTCTAGATAATATAGTGTATATATAATTATGAATATGTAATTTATATAGTGTGTGTATTATATACATGTAATAAATGAGATAAAAAGGAGAGAGAGAGATTAAAAACTGGGGAGAGATAAACTAGTGATTGATAGGCAGATAGACTGACTGACTATCTATCTATCCATCCATCCATCTCTCCAGTTTATTGTTCCAGGTAGTGTTTTCCTTTGAAATGGTGTAGCCTCTTAGTGTGCATACTAATGCAGAAAACTGACTGCAAGTAGGGAGTGCTGTCTGAGCTTGACCGATCGTTCTGTATTTTACAGGTTTGACTTCCACTGGCAGTGAGTGTGCTCCTAAAAGCTCAAACTTGAAGTGTGATCCCATCATTCAGAAATATGGAGACAAAAAACAAGGCCTTACTAGCTATACTCTAACTTTAGAAGAGCAGAAAAAAAATGACTATCCCATAAAAGGTCAGATTTTAAGGAGTTTTGATTGGTTGTTTTGTCATGGATTTTTTAAAATTCTGTCAGTCCTATGTCTGGTCATATAAAAAACATGATGAGTTTTAGAAGAGAGATGTCTGTTTCTTATTCGTGGGTATCTTTTCATCCTAGGCTCCCCTGAATGTAAGGGCTATATATATACAGAGTGTGATCAGCAGAGGACGGACAACAGCCCCCTCTTTGGTCTGGATTGTGAAATGGTAAAAATAAATATGTGTGGCCTTACAAAACATAGTCAAGCAGCTAAACTCCTACTAACGATTCCAAAATGAGCCAAGCACCCTGTGTATTTGCTAAACCACTTCTAATATATTGATATCTACTCTCAGTTCCTTCATTGGTGGTACCAGTGCTAATGCAGCCATGGGAGGGACTCAGGAGGTGGTTCTGGTGAGAAGACAGCACTTGAGCATTGCAGCAGAGAGCTCAGTTCTGCACTGGCTGTCGAGGCAGCAGCTGGATCTGCCAGGCCCATCAGCAGTGCTGCAGTAACCCTTGAGACTGCTGTGGAATTTCTCCTTCCGGTCCTCCCCAAGATCTGGGAAAGGGAAAATCCTTCCCTATCACACATCTTTCCTTTAGCCAGCACAATTCTGGCAGCAGGCTGGGATGGAGGTTCCTCCTTTAGTGCAAGTTTGACCTTGCAGAGATGCCTGTTCAGCATCAGCTTTGAGTAACAGTACAACCTCGGCTCCATTTTTGAATTACACGTCTTTGGTGAAGATGCTGTGTGACAGCACTGCGGTGCAGAGGACAGGCTGATTCTGTGAAATCAGCACTTCGTTATAATGGTTGTCCTTGTTACTGTGCTTGCCTGTGTGGTGTGCTGCTTGTGGTGAGCATTTCACAATTAAAAGGAAGCATGCTACAGTATAGAACAGCTAGCTATGAGTGGTAAATCTCTAAGTTGAGTAACTCCTTAGTAGCAATGTTCTCTGGCTGCAGCCAAAGCAGATGTTCTCTAAGGTTTTTGAGTGGCAGCATCATGCTAATTCAACATCTGCCTCTGCTTCTTCCTGCCAGTGCCTGACTGCAAAAGGGAATGAAGTCACTCGTGTCTCCCTGGTGGATGCAGAGGGTCAGTGCCTCTTGAATGAACTGGTCAAACCCGAAAGCACAGTAGTGAACTACTGCACCAGGTGACTTGCAAATCAGTTTCTTATCTCTTCATCTTCAAGAGCTGCAACAGGTTTCAAACTAAACCTGTTACACAGGACCTTTCAGGAGGCTTTGGTTTGCACACATGTCCTCTGCATTTCACTCAGTGCTAAGAATACACTTCTTGCTATGGGATTAGAATAACCAGCACTGTGTGTACACTCACTGCTACGTGGTGCCTGTGTGGCCAGGCAGAAGCATTGTCATTCTGCAGTCTTCTAGGAAAAGTTCTGGTGCAGATTAATGATACACAGTGCAAGTTACTCTTTACTGCTGGCTATAAAATAGGCTACAGGTAGGACTACAGGATTGCAGTCTGTCTCTCTCCTCCATAGCTAAGTTTGCTCATCTGTGAAAAATGAATAGAGCAGCTTGTCAGCTGTCACACACCTCCAGGACTGGGCTCGGGATTAGAACAAAAACAGGCAAAACTCAACCCTTTTCTTCTCCAAAACCTTGCCTGGCCTTGTCGTTCCAGTCCACTTGGGTTACTTGGAAGCATCCTTACCTGTGCTATCTGATGCTAAGAACTGCATCACTTAATGACTTACACTTGAGAGAAACATTTGAAACAGATGCAGTAGCACTCCTGGCAGTTCAATATACCCACAGGATATCCTCTTACGTTGGAACAGAAAGCAGTAAATAGTATTCTGTCATTAGTTACCTTCGTATTTTACATGCTGTGCTTGTAACGTTCTCCAGGAGGTGCTGTTGCTAATGTGTTGGTTTTACCTCATCCAAGTTTTGTTTTGCAGATTCTCAGGAATCACAAAGAAAATGCTTCTTCCAGTGAAAACAAAACTGTCAGACATTCAAACCAGATTAAAAAAAATGCTTCCCCATGATGCAGTATTGGTGGGTCATTCTCTAAATTCTGATCTTCAGGCTTTGGAAGTGAGTATGCTTTTGAAGTGTATTTTTCCCAAACCTGTGATAATCATTTCAGACCTCAAAACTCTAAACTGTTCCTCTTTTTATTAGTGAACACTTGTTAATTGCTTTTTACTATGAATAGCCTTATGTCTGTAACAGTTTTAGAAAAAGGACTCCCCTTGCACCTATAGAACCTGCAAGGGGAAGAACCCAAAAGGAAGGGAGGAGTCTGTCCAGACATAAATATGGTTGCAAGAGAAGCTTTACCTCTCTACTTCAACAAGATTCTTCTGATAGCCCTGTCACGGGAAGAACTGAAATCCTTCATATATTTAATTTAACCAACCTAAAATGCTTGTATCATAATTAATCTTTCCAACCCAATCTAGATCTTCCCAATGGAATGTTAGAAAGGAGAGTTGTCCTTGTTTCATTATTTTCGTTTGCTCTCTTGTTATGGACCAGTTATCTATCAGTGAGAAACTGGAACTGAAATGAAAAGGCACAGATATTAATGGAGTTACTACCTAGGTCTATATGGCTGGTGTTATTAGATTAAACTGGTGATGTTTTCTCTCCCCCAGATGATCCACCCCAGTGTTATTGATACTTCCTTGCTTTTTGCTAGAAACGGAGGTCGAAGATTTAAGCTAAAATTTCTAGCCAAAGCTGTTTTAGGGTAAGACTATTACAGTATTGTAATGGGAAATAATAGAAACTGTCATCGTGGGTCATAAGATCTTGCTCTTCCACTAGTAGCATCAGAATTATTTTTTTTCACTAAAATTCAAAAGACATGAGCAGGCTGTGCAAATAGACGTGGTAAAGAAGAATTTACTGCCTGCTTGAAACATCAGACAGCATAATTGACTTGTCTTTGAGCAAGCAGGAACCCTGTGACCCAACCAGATTTGAGTCACAGCAGGACTCGCTTTGCTGCAGGTCTGTAGCATGGCAAACATCTTGAATTGTAGAGTGACAAAGACTCTGGCTCACACAAATGAGCTCTGTTGCAGTTAGCAGGAAAGAAAGGCTAACGTCTGAAAGTGAGATTTACTGACTTCAGTCGTGTTCCTCGGTGTACTGGCTGCTATTGGGTAGTATGTCTTAGCAATACAGTTCTCACCATTCGCACAGTGTTGGAGGTTGCCTCTCTGGCTGTGTGCAAATTGTGAGTTGGGTCATTGGTCAAGGAAGAAGTAAAGTTAAAAGTAATCGCGTACCAGAGTACCAAGTATTAGCACTGCTGCTGTCAAACACGGTAAACAGTGTTTTGCAAAAACATTTCTTGCAGTAACTTTTGGGAATGTTTCACAAGAATGCTGCTGCACAGAAGTGAAATCCTTTTTGGAGAGGGGAAAGCTGTTTTGCCTGAAAAGGACCCAGTTTAGAAAAGACAGGATGTTGGTCAATGTGGAAAACCAGATAACCTGCCTGTACACCTGATTTTGATGCCTTAGGAAGGAGATTCAGTGTGAACAGAAACTTGGGCATGATCCTGCAGAAGATGCTAGAGCTGCATTAGAATTGGCTCAGTTCTTTATTGAGGAAGGACCAGCAAAGGTATATATATCTAATTAAGATTTCTGTTTTTAATCACAGAACATACAAGTTGTTGTGCTTATGAAGGAAAAAAACCAAACACACACGTATTCCTGCCCATCCTCTTGTTGATTTAAAAGAGAAAATGAAGCTGTGGTAGAGGCCTCAATTTTGATAACTTGTTCCTTTCAGTGCATATCCAGGTATACTTCCTAACCTGAGCATTACCAGTGTTTCAGTTCTCAAACACTGACATGAATCAGCACTGCTGCTGATCTTGAAAAGGGACATTGGGTAAAGAAGGACTGAGACCCTTCTGGCCTACAGGAATGGCTGTCATTTTTTCCAGATGAAAGAAGTGAGAGACTCTGTATGTTACAGTAGTGATTCAGCTGGTTTTATGAGTCTCTTGCTTGTGTCATTGATTTCTGAGAACTTTTTTTGGAGATGATTGCTAGTTGGTGCTGTGAGTGCTGCATGCTTGAAAATGACAACAGAAAATAATAAGGCAAGAAATTAATGCCTGTGTTTCTTCACTACTGTGGAGTATGCTGAGGTGACTCATAAAGAAAGCATGTGCTTTTTGGTTAGCTACAATTAGCTGAGATGAAAGCCAACTACTGATCTTTCTTCCCCAAGGTAGCAGAACTCAACTTGGAGATGCTTCTGACAGCTGAGAAACTGGCTGAGATCTCACAGAACAACGCTGCATTACAGAGATGTAGGGTCCAGAAACAGTTGAATGAGCCACCACGTCTATCCAAACCCTGGTAATGAGATTCTCAAATGTGCGTGTTTTACCTTTAGTTGTATCCTCAGTACAAATCAAAGGGGTGTGTTACAGTTTTCAGAAGCCATCGGAATCTTCAGAGAGACACCAATAATTGTAGCATAGCACTGAAAAACTTTCAGAAATTGCATCTAAAATTTCACAAAGCATTTTCTAGGCTTCTTTTGATGTTGAGGACAAGAGTGTTCTTTCAAAAGTCTTTAATGAACTGTGTCATTTTTCTCTGGCAGGCACTTCTTGAAAGCTTTTAATTCACCATGTTGATAAGTACCGTGATTGACAGCTTGCTTCTCTCTTTGCTAGTTTTTTAGACTGCTTGCAGGTGACCGGCCAAAAACCCCTCCTTTTGGGCAGACAGGAACTAGACTCTTCTGGCCTGTGTCAGAGTAACCCGAGCACTTCAAACAAACAAGTGAGTGGACTTCAGTGGGTTGGACTAAGCAAGCATCAAAGTAGTTCAGAGTTCCTGTTCTGGGGGTGGGTAGCTGAGTCCTATTTTAAAAAGCTGACTGACAGAACTGTTAGCAAGAGTGTTAATACCAGGTTAGCTAAATCCAGTGTAACAGTTTGGAAATAAGCTTTGATCCTCTACATCCTCTCATGACTCACTAAAGAAGAATTTCTGCCTGAGGGTTTCCTTGGACAATAATAAAAATTAAAGTTGGGAATTAAATTCAATAGCTTTGTTTCTGATCTTTTGCAATATATTTGTCTTGTACCTCTTTGAGCTTTCTGCATTCTTTTATCTCCAGATTCTTCAGAGAGCCTTAGAAGATGTTCCCCTGTCCACATTCAGTATCATTCAGTTCAATTTGGGTCCAGAGTACACTGCATCTCACCCTCTTGCTGAACTTCGTGGAAAGGTACTTTTTTTTTTTTTTTTGCAAGTAATCTTCATTGCTTAGCTTGGAAAGAGATGTTACTCATCTGGAGGCACCAAGTAGCTAGTTCCTTTGCTTTGTGAAGTTCCTTCTCTAATCTGTTCCTACAGGTGAGAAGCAAGCTGACTGACATGCTGACAATTTATGCAGGTCCTTTTGAAGAAAGCTTTTGCCTGAAGTCTGTGCAAAAAGAATTTGGGAGGTGTGGACCAATCCAGTCTCTTACAGTGGTAACTGAAACATACCAGGTGAGGAGCACTCAAAGCATTAAGTGTGTTGCCAGGCGTGGAAGGCCCAAGTAAGCTCTTGGGAAGATACAGTTTAGAACCAGTGAAATACCAGTTACTCTGTTTGGTTGGGTTTTTTTCTGGTAGCTTAGTCATCAGCTGCAACAATTCAGGGTATCTAAAAGCTGCTCCACACAATGACAAGAATAAACACAGCTTATGTGGCTTAACTGCGCTGTTCAAGCTAGAGGACTTTGAGCATTGAAGAAGCTGAGATGCTTTTTCTCCCTCTCTAGAGAACTGATATGCTAAGGCCTTTAATGGGGGAAAAAAAAAAAAAAAGGTTGTTATTCACTGACAAGCTAGTGGAAGGTTGTTTTTGACAGCTACAGTATATGGAGTGTTGCATATATTACTCCCAGACCTTTTTATATTCTGTTTTGAAAAGGAAACACAATTTTATTGAGGCCTGGCTTTGAAAAAGGGAGGGCTAATGTGTCTTATTGATAAGCCTGAAGCATCTTATCATTCTGTTTCAAGCCCTATGTCTGTATCCAATATGAAGTGCTGGAAGGTGCCCAGCTTGCTGTGGAAAGTCTGAATGGAGCTGAGGTAGCAGGATCCTGCATTAAGGTAAACAACATAAATAGCAAAAGCCAAAGTCATGTCAAGGACAGCAACAGCAGCCAGTGTGGCTTTTAACATCGACTCACAACAGTGTCTGGGCAAATGCTGGCTGGTTCTGCTGTTACCATCGCCTTGTCCCTGGACAATTTAGGGCCACTGGCAGAAAGGAAGTGGTTATAGTCCTCGTTTTTTTTCCTTTCTGCCTGTCTGCAGAGGGGGTTAGAAAGCATTCTGACCTCCAACTGCAGTGTTAAAGGAAGAGCCAAGTAACAGGGTGTTAAAATGCCCTGTACAAAGCATGGGTGTTCTCAGTTTTATACTGTTTCTGCATTACAAACATGATCACTCTTCCTTTTTCATGACCAATTAAATTAGCCTTCACTAGTCCTATCTTTTTTCAACAGAAGGAAGATAGCTTGTTAGCTTTTGGCAATGGGAGAATGTAATTTAAAATAGAAGCTCAGAACACAGAGCTGCTTGGGCTGACGTGCTGTGTTTTGTTCCTGCTGAATCCACCCCAGGTCCAGAGACCTGTCACTGCAGCAATGCTGGACTGTGATGTTTTGATAAAGGAACTGGAATTGGATATAGAAAACGAAGGTGTGATTTATGTGGCTGGTCTAAAGAAGTCATTAGCAGAGACAGACTTGCAAGAAGAATTCAGTCAGCTGAAAGACCTGGAAACGCTGTTCCTGCCAAAGGATTGCCAGAGTGGAAAGCACAGGAACTGCTGTTTCCTCAGTAAGTAGACTCACGTGCAGCCTGCTTGTTTCCTTCAAATAAGTTCGTTCAGCAGCCCTTGGGACTTTGCGCAGACACAGCAAAAGCTGCTGAAACTCATGTAGGCTCAAAGTGATGGTGTTTAAAATACTCCAGTGAAAGCAGGTATTGTTTGGGCAAGTAGTTTATAGCTAAATATTGAAAAGAAAGAAGAAAGAAAGAAAAAAAAAAACAACCAAAAAAGCTTAAAAAAAAAAGTATTTACTTAGAAAAGTTCCAGGATAGTTCATTGGCTCCAGTACCTCAATGTGAGGGTTGGATACTGTGCATCTTCACACGGTGCTGCCAAAGCACGTTCCCCTTCTTTTTGTCTTTCAGAATTCCAGAAACCACAGAGTGCTGCGCATGCCCTTGAACTTATAAATGGATGGACTGTGAAGGGCAGCAAATTGAGAAGTAGGAACGCTCTTGCTGCAGGTCACCTCTGGAGATGGATTCGGCTAATGAATCACAGCAGTGGGAGGCAAGGAGGAAACATCCTTCATGAGAACATGGAGCAGCTGTCTGACTCTGTGAGCGTAAGGCCATGCTGATGTTTGTTGGAGTTAGTGAGGAGGTACTGGCTCTGGGAGCCAGGAGTAAGAACTTTGAGCAGACTTAGGTGCAGAGCTGCCAAGGCTCAGTTCCCACGAGGCAGTTTGGAGAGGTGATACTACACAAGATGATGTGACGTTTGCAGGGTACTATATACAACTACAAACCAGCACAACTGCTCAGGGCAGTGGGTGCCGCTACACGTAACTGGAGCTCTCAAGTGGTACTTGAGAGCAGACAGAGCAATGTACAGGTGTAGCAGGTGGTACGGGGTTCAGAGGGAGAGGCGACTAGTACAGGAAAGACCAGCTGTAGTTGCAGCTCTCATTTTTACCGGAGGAAGACGCAGTGTCATTTGAGTAGGACAGAGCGTGGGGGCTACCCTGCTGCTGAGCCCCCCTGCCCTGCCAGGTGCCAGCCAGTAACAGCATCACCGCTCCCCTCACCCGTTCCATCCCCGACACTGCCCGAGGGACAGTCTCGCCACACACACTAAATGTGATTGCTACAGATCTGCAGAGGAATTGGGGATTTTAATCCTTATATTCTGTTATGCAGGAGCAGAATCTAAGGAAAAAGGTGAAGAAGTTAGACCACCATATCAAAAAGCTTTATAGAAGTCTGCAGAATAACACCCTGTGCGTTGTTCTCTTTCCGGGACTGAACAGGTAACTTGTCATCTATTCTGCACAGAGCAGAGGAAAATACATAAAAATATTTGGCTGTCTTAAGCTATTAAAAATTAAAACTCCACACAAGGAAAGGAAAGCCTGAGAGGCCTGAAGAAGCTGTTGTAAGGTCAATAAAGCCTCAGCAATAAGTGCTGCCCATAAGCCGTGCCTGAGCCAGAGCAAGCACACGTGCTGAAACCACTTCTGTAGCTGATGGTCCAGATTAGCAAGGCTGAAGTGCACAGTGCTGGTTAATTATACAGGTCTTCTCAGTCCACCTACTCTCCCCTGTTGGATGTTTCATCCCTATTGACAATGAGGTTAAACTTTATGTGCCCTTGAGACAATTTAGCAGGGTTTCCACAGCAGCCAGTTTTTTGAGTGGTTTTGTCTTTATTTTGTTTCGGTTGTGGGTTTTTTTTTTAAAACCAACATGCCAAGGCACCATCTACCAGTTATGCCTTGTACCCTGATGTACATGCTTCAGCCATAGCTGAGCAAGGAGGTGGTTTATGCCCGCATTCCTAAGTGAGGGACGCAACTGGAATGAAAAAGAACACTTTCACCAAGTCCTTAAGCTTTCATAGGAAGGGACAAGGCCTAGAGGGGAACCAGGCTTCAGCACTCGTATCAGGGATGCTTCAAGATGCAGTCAGCTTCCTGCATTTCAGAATCTGGGGCCTGAACTGCCACACTCATTCACTGCTTAACTATTAACCAGAAAGGTTAAATCTTCCCCAAACACAGCCCTGGGTACTGAGTACACCCTTATTTCAGTGATCTTCTTTCTGCTTTCTCACTGTGTTACTGTTCGGTCAATTAAAACGCACATCCACCCTTGCTTTTCTTCAGTTTCCCTTCAACAGAAGGGGTACTATTCCTTTTTGGAGACGGAACACATGACCTAAAATACAAGCAGGGAGCCAGAGCTGCTCAGCAGCATCGCTTCTGCCTGGCCAGGCAGCTGGGCCAGGGTCCCCTCTCTTGCAAAGCTCCGGAGAAGACTCCTGATGCTGTACTAACCTCGGCACCAGTGTCCCTACAAGGACGCTGCGTCCCCAGCCAAGGGTAGATTTAAGCTTAGTGCCAGTAACAAAGCATTTCGTCGAGCTTGCATGCAAAGGGCTGCTTAGGGCAGGAGCAGATCAAATTGTTCTGCTTCTACTAATGTTTCAAAAAAAGAATTTTTTTTTTTTTAGAGGTTTGTTGGGTTGTTTTTTAAACTATTTTGTGTTAAGATCCTTAAGTTGTTTCTGCCTATACCAAAGAATAACAGCATACAAAATGAGCCAGCAGCAATTCCTACCGTATTAGATTGTGCCAATTGCACGTAGCCGCGTGTAGAGTGTTTCTTGCACAGCATCAAACACAGTCTCAGTTTAAATCTGCCAGAGGGGGGGGCCTGGCCTGAGGGCTGACCTCTGTGGGCAGTTTAGTAGTGCATGTGGGCCTTAGAGCAGCTGGTTTGTTGTTTTTTTTTTTTGTGGGCTATAAGTGAGTCAGCTCTTATGTTTCTAAGGAATAATTTTTCCTCTTTTCTACACTGCTGTGTCATCTCTGTTACTTTGGGTACTCACCTGTCACCCTGGAAAGGTGAGGTGAGGGTGGCTCTGGAGTTACAGGCCGCATGATGTAGCTTCTGCACTGGATTCACTGGACTCAGTGGGTCCAAATTTACTTTTCCAGGGCCATCTCAAACTGGCTGCACTTAGCACAACTTTGTCTTGTACCGCATCACCGAGGGGTATAAATCCAACTAGAATGGGTGGATTCAGGAATCTGCATCCACAAGGAGCCTATAGAAGCCCACAGAGCCTGGCTCACATCTCAGGCTGCTGAGTGGGTTAGAAGGGAGGCCCATCCCAGGCTTCGCAAGAAATCTCTCCCAAGTGAGGTTCCTGTGTATCTGTTTCTCAGAGGAGTGACAGTCCGGAGGAGGCTTTTTGATTAAAAAGATTGCCAAAGAATTGTCGGGTGGAAAAATAAAATAAGAGTTTTCAGTTCCTTGACTTTGGGTCGG
>VWZK01000764.1:90015-110949 GCA_013396935.1 Baryphthengus martii | reverse complement strand
AAAAAAAAAAAAAAATGAGGAAAAAAAAAAAAAAAAAGAACACCAAAAAAAAAATGTACTTTGCTAGTAGATCGTTTGGCTGGCATTGCAAGTATTCTACCCAAAGAGGGGAGATGCTCCTGGTAGGCTGAGGGCAGCCAAACAAGAGCAAGGCCGTCCCCTGACACTGAAAGCAGGGACTTGAGCCACGGAGAACTGTATCCTTTCCCTAATGAGAAATAAGATTTTCCCTTCCTGTATATTCTCCATTACTGTCTTTAAAAAGAAGCCGTATGACATTTTTTATGCTAAAATGGCTAAGCCCTGATGTGCTACAGGCTGATTTCCTTACTGCTATCCACATTTCGGCCCACAAGATAAATACCTTCCTTAAAGAGCTCTATCCCTCATCCTTTGGAGCTGCTGCAGTCTGGTGTATAAATCAGTAGCAGCCACTGCCACGATTCTGTGTGCACGTGCCTGCACTGGCTGCCCATTTGAATGGATAGTTTTCACACTCTGGACATCTGAATTCCCTCTAGGAAAAAAAAATAAAAATAAAAAAGAAGCGATGAACAAAGCATTTGATAGCTGAATGAATGAGTAGTCTCAAATGTACAAATACAGCCTCCATTTACTATCAAATCAGTCTCCATTTGGAACTTTTGCTAACAAAGCAGCCTCTGTTGGGGAATTTTTATTTATTTTTTTTTAAAATAACAGCACCAGCAAAAGTCTTGCCATAAATTCAATTATAACAGCACGAGTACTTTGGCCTGCTTTGCTCACCAAATCAGAACAAGGTTTTACTGCCAAACAGTACTTGTGCCATGGTAGCTTGGAAGGTTAGAGCAGCAAGGACAAAGCTTTGGGTGTATTTTCCTGTAATAGAGCAAGTTCGGGGCTCCCCTCCTGCAAAGGAACAGACTCAGCTGCTCAACTACATTTGTTTTCCACAGCTTAACGCGCCTCCCAGCAAGAGCTTGCAGAAGCAGCACGGACCAAACTCGCCTTTTATTAGATGAAAGAGATGCTATCTGTGGCTGCTGGGTTTGTTTTTAAACAGTTTTCAATACCCACATTTTGTTAGTGATTTATGATCTCAGACCCGAGCTATTGCATAGGCTGTGCACCAGCAAAGCCAGTGACAGAGTTCAGGCAGATCCTCCTCCTCTCTCTGCTAACCCCCTCTGGGGTAGAGCAGGCGTGCAAAGCGTGCCATCCTGGATCCGGCGACAAGCTCGCCACTTAAAATCTGGTTCCCTTTAGCTTTAAAACCCTTATATCCTAAAAGCCATTAGATGCTATGGATGACTGTCCAGGGTTTTTTTTTGGTTTGGTTGGTTTTTTGTCTTGTTTGGTTTTTTTTTTTAATTGAAGCCATTTTACGATCCTGAAACGCAGCTCCGAAAATGAAAGGTGTGTAATGGAAGTGTATCAAATTCACTAAGCCAGTACTTAGCTCTATAGAAAGCCTTGGCAATCATCCCTTTTACCAAAAGGTGTAAAAAAGTTGACATATTAAAATTAAAAAAGGTAGCATCAATAACCAAAAAAGTTTCAACCAGTGTTAATAAAACTCCCTTTAAGTCACAACAGTTTCAACAGGCAAATAGTCCCAATACAGGCATTGTAAAATAAGAAATTGACTCCTATCCAAATATTATCAAATCAGTTTAAAAATGACTCATCTACACTGTTGTCATTAAGAACACATTAAGAATTCACTTTGTCATCAGATGCCAATATTGTTGCTCCAGAAAGTGTGGAGTATTATCTGCAAATTAGCAATTAAACATAGGTTTTAAAAAATTGGTTTGTCAATATTAATGCAAAAGATGGTTCCTTATATAGAAGTACTGTGCTTGCCAGACAAGTAAGATAATACTTTAGGTATAAATCAAACAAATTAAAGCAGAATTATACCACAGTTTTCCTTGAAGACTTAAAGTTTGTGTGTTGCTTCTGTCAATATTTAGCAAAGTTAAGAAGCAGAACCTTTGGTTCTTTTAGTCAAGTAAAAATACTCTTATGTAACCACAAAAATACAACTTCCAGAGAAAATGGAAGTCCATCAAGAAGTCCACTTTCAATAAAACTGAGGTAGTACTGCTCTTTTATTATGTGATGTGTAAGATATTTAGATGCAAATAGTCATCTACCACTCAGTTGACTGACAGGTACAGTAATTTTATAAAACAATCCCAACATTTCATTTGAAACTCCAAAAAAGGAATGATCTGGACTCATTCACTAAGAGTTAGCTTAAAATGGGAATTAGCCATATTATAAAAAGCTGTTGCTTATGTTGTTTTTTAGAGCCTTATTACTGGGGGATTAATGCATTTATAGTTAACAGTTAACACTGCTGTTCATCTTGGTATAAAACCTTAAAATTATTACAGCCTAAAATTTCAACAATGTAAACACCACTACACACAGTACAGACCTGCCCTGACAGATGTAGTATGAAAAACTTAATCTGGCACTGTATAATTTAGCAATGTTAATTTAACCTAACTAAAAAGATCTACATTGTGCAAGAAACATCAGACTTAATTATACTAATCTGAAGTCTTAAAAAAAAAAAAAATAAACCAACCCAAAACGCTTAACTTGTAGCCAGGGTCAAATATCTCAGGGCAAGAGTAAAAGGAATAACCAAAATTAAGAAAGTGCCTAAAACATGATACAGCATTTTAGAGCCCTTTCAAAGACAAGGCAGAAGAAGGTGTAAAGTAGAAAAATCTGGAGCCTCGGTAATTTCCAGAAACATCCAGAGTTTACATTTCACGAAGGGCAACGGGTTGCTTTCCTCACTGCTGCTTTGAAGCCGCTAAGTCTGTTCCTCCACACACAGGCCCTCTGTGTCCGAAGACATAATACATTTGGTTTCCTCTTCCTTTTTCCTTCGCTCCATTTCCCACTCCACAAAGGTATCGAAGAGACTCGGCCAGGCCTCATCCTCGCTGTAGTTACTAAGGTCCGGTCCAATCACCTGAGTAAAATTTAGAAACATGTTCCACGTGTCCCGGGAGATTCCCTTGATTCCTGAGGGGTTCTCGATTAGGAAGTGTAACCACTGGTCCAAAATAGGGGGCTTGTTTTGGGTGAAGACTAATTTCCAAAGGGCAATGGCTATTTCCCGATGTAGCGATCTCTGTCCTTCTTCAGAGTCCAGGCCGAACTGGAAGGTGAAACGATAAAGATCCTTGAATTTATCCTCCTGTTTGGCTTCGTTTAAGAGGCTGGGGAACCTCGCACAAATGCCATCAATGCTGTCTGCGTTTATTGCTTTGCAGCCTTCAAAAAACTCCTTCCTATCAAGTAAGAGAAGAGAAATTAGCGTCAGCCCTTCCCACCGATCTCACGTGCTGAATGCTTCCCATCTCCCTTCAGCTACGTTAAATTCAAAGAGAGTTATCTCGACAAGACAAGGTGTACTGGCAGCCGAGGTGGCACAGATTTTGGCAACAGGAGCTACAGGAAAGAGACACACTTCAAGTTCCTTATGGCCTAGGGAACCACACACCCCCCCCTCAGATCTGCTGGCGCAGTGTTAGTATTTGAAAGATTTTGCTGTCTGGCAGACTATTCGATACTACCACGTCCAGTGTCTTCACAGTAAAAAGGGAAGGAAACGTACCACAGAAGATAGGTCAATTGTCTGAAAACACCACATTTACACACAGAAGCGCCATATAGAAACCAGCTTGACTGAATATTGCCCGAGCTCAGAGTGAGCTGTTCTCAAGGGACAGAGCTGTTCACCGGTAGTTTTCCTATGGTTTTTGGTTGCTCTTCCAGCCTGTCAAATTAAAAAGGGTGCCAAGGGTAGCTGTCAGCAAGGCACCAGCCAAGAGAGTGGAAGAGAGCATGGCAGCACACAACACAGGCTCCAACACAATGTATAAATACCGCTCAAAGCACCTGCCCTACACTAATTACCCTACTAATAATCTGGTCAAGTGGGTAGATGGTTCGCTCTGATTTCTGTAACACTCATGAGCAAGTGTTATAACCAGCCAGTATTAACCAAGGCCAGCAGACTGATGTGGGTTGGGCAGAAGGGAAGACGGGAGATGGGGCAGTGCTCAGGAGAGCAGAAGACTACATTGTTTTCCTCAGTAGGAGACACTGATCAGCACTCCTATTGTGGAGAATGCCCTTAAACAAAGGTAACCTCTTACCACCAAATTTGCCCTATACAGGAAAATCAAAACTACATTAATAAAACTCATGGTGGTTGTGCAGAATGACAGACAGGAGTTGCAATTCCTCTATCACATCAGCAAATAGCTGCACCATCAGCCTCCAGTAAATCCACATTTGCATTCCAGAGTAACTCATCCATTTGACACACACCCACATCCACCGAGACTCTGAAGATGCTGGAAAAGCTATTTGTGTTCAGTGCACGGTAGAGGCTTGGTTCAAGGCTCAGAACACCAAAGTAATTTAGAAAGTTAGAAGCTGAATGAAAATAGGGAGCATTATTCAAACCAATCTAGATAGACAAAAAAAAAAAAAAGAAAAATTCATTTTCTCTCAGCAAGTCTCTGTAGGAAGGCTTTACTTGCTCTTACCTGGACACGATCAAGTTGGAGGTGGCTGTTGTAGTTTTGGGTTTGGTTCGGTTGGTTTGGGGTTTTGTTTGTGTGTTTCTTTCTTCCCCCCTCTGTTAAGTTTTAGCTGCTCTGTGATCTCCTGCAGCATCATACATGCTGCAAACCTGCTGACGCTCTTGTCCAGAAGGACAGATAGCACTTTAAACACCGATCACTCGTCAGCCAGTATGAAGCAGCTCCCAGTGTCAAAAATCTCACGTTTCCTTCCCTCTCTATGCTTTAACAGGATTACTCTTCGAAAAAGTAAGTGTAACACTAGTTGGACAGAAACAGTTCTCAGTAAGCAGCCTGTCACTCTTTCACAGAATGGTAACAGAGTTGGTCGCAATTACTAAGGATTCTCACATTACTTTAAAGTGAAAATTAATTTTAGTGTCCAATCTCATCACCAGAATAATGCTGGATACACTAAAACTGCTTTTGGTAAATCTAGAATACATTAATGTCTACAGAACCTTACTGCACTGTTCACCATTAGCAGCATAATGTCCAAAAACATTTTCAGTTCTGAAACCCACTGTGAGGGGAAGGGGGAAAGGGGACAATGCAAAGCTTACCTTCCGCAGTGGTAGGAATTAATCTGATCAAAATGCAAGTGTTAGAAGAAATAAGTACGTGAAGCTAACGAAGCTGTCTCTCCAACATACAGATGACAGGATACACTTAAACATATGAAAATAATTACAAGTTCTACAAGAACTAACCTTGTAAATTTGCACATGGTAGCAGCCTGGAATTTCCAAGCCAAAACTAGCACTTTAAATTCAGTGGGATCAACACAGAGGTCATTGCAAAATCGTTCCATTCCTTCTTCCAGTATGGCATCTTCCCGTTCATCCTTATACCTCCTAAATAACTCCCCAATCCTTTGAAGCGAAGATTCTTCTGCGCTGGAAACAGAATCTTTCTTTGTATCTCCAGAAAACGTTGGAGGCTGACTAGACTCTACAGCAGTGTCCGTTTTCTTCGTCCCGTTCACGAGTATATCTCCCGAAGACTTCCCGCAAGCTGAACCGTGGTCATCTTTGTGGACTGCACTTCTCTTACTATGTGACTTGCTGCCAGATTCCCTGTCCCCATTTTTGCTGCCAAGGGTAGAAGAAGGATTCTTGCACTTTGTGACACACTGGCCCATGATGTTGCAAGCCCAGCTTCCGAAGCAGTCCCCTTGCCGTCGGACACCCTCGCAGCTGCTCTTCAACACATCTCACCATGCCATTAGCAGCAGTCAACTAACCTGAAAAACAGTTTCAGAGTCAAATTGCTTTTTCTCCACAAAGAATATTTTAAGTATTAAATGTGGGATAACATTCACCAGCAAGAGACCAACTTCAGGATATTTAAATTTTGCCTACTGAAAAGAAGTAGTGTACAGAAGGTTGGCATATGTCATAAATTTCAGGCAATTTCGAGCTGTTTTTGCTTAAAATCAATGCAGCTCACTCAGTGGCTGCAGTATACTAACGGGTCCTAATAAAGGAAATTCCTAAAATTCTTACTGTAACATAGGTTACAAAGAGGTTGATTCATGTACAGGCTTCATCAAGACAGACTACTCTAACCCAGAAGTATTTTAAAGGAAATGGTTTTAAAAAGTATACCCACAATTTATATATAGCATATAAAACACTGAAACAAAGCAGTTGGGGCAGGAGGGGGGGTGGCCAAGACAGGGACACTAATGGGACAACCTGGCAGAGACTTAAGCATTAGATTCAGAGTCTACCTTCAGCAAGTGGGGAAAAAGGGTCTCTCTTTCATTTTGGTTTGGGTTTTTTCTTTGGTTGGTTGGTGTTTTGTTGTTTGTTTTGTTTTTTTTTTTGCAGGGGGGAGCAGTTGTAGGTTGGTTTGGTAATTTTTAAAAACAGTTTGGAACATGTAGTTTCATTCTTCAAACATACACATGTTTTGTTTGCAGTAAGGAGGCACCACTCACTTTTCATGCAAGATGGTGTTTAGGAATTAGTCACTGTTTCAAGTGGGTTCCTCCCTTCAGGTAACAAGACAGACAGGGGGAGGGGGGCCTTTCTAATGAGACTTTTTCAGACAGACACACATGCAGATAAGAAGCAGTAATTCCAGTTCAGTTTAAAAAATAAAAAAAAAAATCAAAATTAAAATGTCAAAACCATTTCATCATACTCTGTGTTAAATCACAGTGTTAAAACCTTGCATATTTGGAAAAGATATTTTACCTACAAAGAAGGTTCTTAAATTTCTTAAAATTCTTAAATTTTCCCTATTAAACCCAAACTAAGACTCTGACACTACCCTATCAGTGTGCAGCCATGCCGTGGACAGTCCATTTCTCAGAAACATCAACTCCAAGAAAGCAATTGCTTATCATATTCCTCCTTTACCCACTTATTTGCATTTCATCTCCACTGTCAGTTAGGCAAAAGCCTCAAATAAAAAACTGAGTTTGCCTTGTCTTTGTTTACTGCTTCCAGGTTACAGAATTAGAACACGAAAGAAAATAGATAAAAAAATATAATAGATATCATGTCAGTTTTTCTATATTTTGTCTTTGGTTAAACTCTTCTGAGACCAAACCTCTCTTTTAAGCTGTAAATCAACCTGCAACAGCAGCACCAAGTGCAGATGAATTTTCCAGATACTAGGATTACAAACATAAATCCTCTCTCAGCCATTATACCTGTTTTGTCAAAACAGCACCTAGGCAGTTTCATGAGAAAAAAAAAAAAAATTGGTTTTTTTGCCAATACAAATACAACAGTCAAGATGCTGGTTTTCCCTCCTCCTTCCCAACCCCTTTTCTTAAGCCCATAACCCATAAACAAAACTAACAAAAACCTGTTTCAAGCAGCGGAAGGAATAAACGCCTGGTACATCCTTTCAAACTGCTTTAAAGATAAACTTTGTATCATCATTTTTATAGGCCAATAAAGTTCAATTTAATGTACCCAAGAATAGTTTCTCTTAATTTGCATTTTAAAACATTAATTAAAAAAAGTATTTCCACATAAACAACCCAAAAGACAATTTCACCAGTCCTTAGTACTTCACAGCTCTTTGTGAATTGCAGAGCACAGGCTGGTTCCTGTACTGACGTGTGCCTGAACAACAAAGTAAGAAAACCCTGAGGAAAAGCTACTATCAGAGATTAAAGCAGAGTTTAGCTAGTTTATAAAGCTTTCTGCTCAAACACATAGCAGCAATTTTTAGGTGTTGGAGATTCAGAACAGCTTTTCCCTATGGATCGGTTAAAGGACAGCTGCCTATTAGTGAATGGTACTTTCCTCTGAAGTAGCTGGGAGTAGTCAAATCACACACAGGGTACTGGACAGAGATTAATCCAATTCACTTTAGGAAACCCCATTTAAAGCTTGAAGAAAGAAAAAAAAGACAGTTTGCATAAATTTTGTCCACAGTTTGTCCATAAATTTTCCTAAGGGAAGTGATTGATGCCATCACGCCTACTAAGCAACAGCTTGTATTGATGACAACAACAATCCAATATTCAAGTCTACAAAGTGATATCCCCAGTCTGATGAAACCAGTGGGGTTTATTGTCATTTGCTGTCATGAAAGGACAGCATCACACTACACAGAGGGAAGGTCAGCCAGCACTATCAAACACCTATATGAGGGGAAGTGTCCCAGCAGCTGTTTCCAAAAAACACAGGAGAGCACAGCAGCATTAACCCACAGAGTGCAAGTGAACCACAGCCTGGGCAGGACCCCTCTAACACACACGGCTGCTGTGCTCCAACCTACTTGCCTGGCCATCAGCTGACTGCTGCTCCTCAGCAGCCACGGCCTGGGCTCTGCCAGCGCTGCTCTTCCCTGCGGTACCACGGTTCTTCCTTCCTCCTCCCTGCCCAGGAGGTTTCCAGAGCACAATCCTACTTGTTAGGACAAAACACTAGAAGATACTGAAGTACGGTTGCTGCAGTTCCTCACTTCTCTACTACGTAAAACTTGATGCCACGTGCCAGATACTTTGAAGCATTCTACCCCAAAAATAGCAAAACCAGCTTGGAAAAAAACCCAACAGTCAGACTGCATCCGCCGGCAGTTTGTGCACGTATCTGGGTTTGTAAGAGAAAAGTCTTTTGGCGCTTCATCAGTTACCCTTTTATAATAAAACGCCTTCACTGAGCTGGATCCACTTCACTTACCAGTCACCTCCGCTTCCTACATGACTCAGGTTTCAAGGCACGAAAGGAACAAGAGCCTCGGAAGGAGATAGAAACAAGTGGGAGAACTCGGCTCTTCTGTTAAGGAAGGCTGGAGAGAGGATCCAATTGCAGCATCAGGAGCTGCGCTGAACTCGGCGTTCAAGGCGTATGAAAAAGCACTCCCCTGGAAAGCGAACAGAGCTACTCATTGAACTGGAGAGCAAAGCAAATGCCACGGCTGGGTCATGCCAATTACAGCTAAGTGAGTACAAGGACATGCAGAGGTATTTCTCCCAGCTGGATCAGGAACTACAAGTACAGAGTTCTCATGTACCCAAAGGTTACTCTGGATCGGTAGCAAAGCACCAATTTCCAAAAGGATGGGTTCCCAAGAGCAAAACCACAATAGCAGGCTTGTACAATGTAACAGTGAGACACAAAAGGCAGCGCTGACCATTAGTTTTGCCATTCTCCTTAAAGAGATCTGAATCCAGGGCTAAGGTTGGAACGCACGCAGCACTACAGGATGCAGTACTCCCAAAGACACCGGATTACTCAGACACATATTGAGCAATAACCTACAGTAAATATGAATCACCAAGATGCCCACGAGGCCATCTTCCACAAAACAGGAACTGCAAAGCCGAGATCGACAATAATGTTCTCTGTTCCTTTCTAGAGGGGAGTAAGCAACTAGAAACACGGGAAGACTAGTGCTGGTGAATACAGCCCATTAAAGGAAAATCACCTTCTAAGAACAAAGGATACACGGAACCGTACTGCTCAATACATTGGATGAAAAACCTAGAGGAGATTGGAAATACCTTGCTAAGGCTTGACAGGGCTTTTTGTTTTGAATTTGGTTGCGATTGTTTTGGGGGTTTTTTTAGGGGGGGTAAGGGGAGGTTAGTGTGGCTTGTGGTTTTTTAAGGGCTGTAAGGGAAATTTTTTTTCTCCACTTTCGAGTGACACGGACCACAAGTAACCCAAGATTTGATGAGAGCAAAACAAAGTGACTCAGTAATAATTTTCTGTCACGCAAGCACACTGTGGCACAATTGAAAACAGCAGCACTGAAGTGGGAGAGAGCGGGCAGGAAAAGATGCAAAGGAGATATTTAAGTAGCCTTGTATTTTTCTTTAATGACTGATGTTACTGTAGCAATAGAAATTATTGGATACCTCCAGAGAATAACAAAACACAGCCAAGCATAATGCCATTTAACAAAGTGTTGCATCAGAAGGTATTTACAATGAGTTTCAAAATGCAGAAAGTATCAAGAGAGAAGAGGAAGAACCCTCCATACACTCAAGAACGCCTCAAACACAAATTTAGGAAATCTCCCAACAAAAGACAACCCAGCTCAGCCAACCATTAAATCCATCCCCAAGCAGCAGTTCACTAGTGAAGGCAAAGACAGCACCGCTAGAGCTTAACTAAGCCTCAACCCGGCCTCGACTTTTCACAAACACTTGAGCATAGTCTGCAAGACTCTTACAGAATTTCACTACCCATTATCTACCTTCTAGCAGACAGAGATACACAACTTCTAAAATAGCCGAGAGGAGAGAACAGTAAGATGGGTGCGCCGTGTTTTTCCAGCTCTGAAGAGATACACACAGCTTTCCACTGGGGAGGCACGAGAGGACCATCGCAACTGCTGAACCAGAAGCAATCACTGCTTTAACAGTTGATGCTGGGCAAGTGATCTGGTAAGCAAACATCTCATACTTACAAAGTTTCAGCTACACACGGAATCATTCCACTGGCTTCACAACCTCCTTCAGGCTCCCTGGGTTCCACATGGAATGCTGTAAGACAAAAGAACACACAAATCCTTACATTTAGAAGAGGTTATGCACCAAATCACTGAGAAGCGATTGTGCATTTAATAAAGCTCTTCACAGCCCAAATCCACTTGTTGAAAGAGTAACTTTATAAAGCTCCTTCACTTTTTGACTTATAAAGTAGCCTTAACACCATCAACTCTGCATTGTCACATAAAGTGTAGCTCAGGTATTGAATACAACAGACAAGCTCAAATGTTTGTCAGGAGTAAACATACACTTCCAGATACTTTCATGGCTTTCAGCGTGGCAGAGTTAATTCCTCATTTCATGCACTCAAAGCAAAACAGCGGACATGCAATCATTGTCAGTGCATGTTAGCTAAGCGGCTGTGTAATCTGTGAATGCCAGACAGCTGCTACCTAGCAAAGCATAATTTGGGTTTACAAAGTAATTCTCTTTTCTCATTCTCTAGCACATTCTTTTCCGTGTTTGTTTTCCCATGTTCAGTTGAGCTGGCTCAACTTCACTTCTCTTGAATTCCCAGCTCTGCTAAATAACTAGGAAGCTCTGAAGAGAAGATGACAGACGAAGGTATGTATGTCTGGTTTGTGTAACAAGAGCCACAGCACCTCCTCAACACCTCTGTATCTGATCTAGAAAAAAAAACACAACAAACAAGAAAGCTCTGGCAAAGCTCCTCTGCTCTACCATACTAACAGAAACACTAAACCCTCTTGTTTTTACAGCTCTTAGTACATCCAGGGAGCAGACAGGTGATCAAAAGCTGCCTCTCTGCATACTTACTTTGTACATGAGCCTACTTCTTAGGAAACAAGTGGGAACATTAGCTCGTTCACTGCTTTCTTCAGGGGAAAGCAAGAAACAGATGTAGAAAGACAACCATCAAACAAGTTATCGCACATGCCAATCTCTACATAAATTGAGTTTTTCCCAAACTTGAGTACTGCATGCGGATTAGGACAAATTTGACTGACCAATAAAAAACTAGTTCAGGTCAAAGCTTTTTAAAAAGCCCACGGAAACAGGCATCCAAAATGCTTCAAAACCCCTAGAAACTGTGGAGTGGTACTTTCACCCATAATTTACACACAGAGCAAAACCTATCGCCGTTGAACCATTTCTAGGCATTTACTTTTGAGATGGATAGTCCAAAAAGCCTACTGCACTCTGGATTTATATCCTTCATTTCCAAACCTCATCTTGCACACAAACCATCACCCTTTTGTCCCCAGCTCTGAGAGATCAGAGCAGTCAGCCTACACGCCTGCGGAAAGGGCTACCCCACGCCAGCCGCCAGCATCGCATGAATTTGAAGAATTTAGGAAAATGTAACATCAGGCACATTTATGTTCATTTCTTTTGGCCCCCTGCAACTAAACAATTCCTTTTATAAACCATCGGGGAAGGAAAGAAGAGACAGGAGGGACACAGAGCACTGTGCGGTCTCATTCCCCCAGAAGCCTGCTTAAATAGGAGAGGCAACATCTTACATTTCACATTTTAAAAATGACTGTCGTGGCAACTTTATGCAACAAACTAACTACTTTTCAAACAGATTATTATTTCTTTGGAAGAAATTTATGATCCACCAAATCTAAACTTCCAGCTCACCACAGGCACATATTGGAAGCAAACACTTATTTCAAGTTCAAAAGAAGCGGAGTCTGATGGAGTTCAGCCCTACCCAGCAAAAGCCAAACTTTTCAGGTTGTTTGAAGTAGTTTCCACATTGGCTGACCTGTACACACACACACTGGCTGGAGTCAGGAGCCAGAAATTTTAACATCTGTTAGAACCACCAGCTACAATTCTTCCCCCATTCTCACTACTTTTCTTCTACTAAGTTCACCATTTCACTCCCCCCCACACACTTTTTAATGTAGTGGCAAGTGCAAACTTATGTGACAACACAATTATGGGATGTGGAATAAAGAGTTAGTATGAGTTAGCAGTTAAAACAAGCTCTTCAAGTCTGTATTTAAAGGCTGTCATAGCACAGCAATGCGCAGTGGCTGACTTCATCCTCAATCACCCAAGGTGACTGTGATGGGGGTGGAAAGAAGCATCAACATGTTCATGGCACAGGTTTTAATCCAGTCCTTGGGTCAGGGTTGCAAGGTACAGCCATACACTACGATGATCAAGTATCCCCCTCTTGCTGGTGCAGGAGGTGGCTCACACCACAGAAACTCAGAAAAGAGCCTGCATCTTTCTTTAGCCATCCCACACAGCAGTCCACTGGGAAAAATCATAAGTAAATGGTACCCTCAGGATTATGGAGATCTTTGTTTTGTTCACCTGCCTCTCTTTGCACCTGTGTCTGACTCCCCCTGTGAGTTTGGCTCTCAAGAGCACTGGTGCACAGAGGATCACCCTGTAGAACACGGCAGCGCCAAAGCTGCTGTCGCCCTCAATGCTCATCCTCAGCAGCTTTTCCAGGGATAAGAGCTGAAAGCATTCTCACAAAAGGCAGCTTTCTTGGCTTTGCTGTGGGGAATCCGTGCAGAACTGCTGATACCGTTTCCCTCTTCAGCAGGCAGAAACTGAAAGGATCAAATCTGTGTGTGGAAGATTTCACCATGCAGCGAAGAGTTTTATACTACAGCACCAAACACTCGGTACTTAAGTGTTAAAGCCTAAAGCCAGCTTCGGTCAGCAAAGCCATCATGTTAGGGAAACTGCTTATTTCAAGTCATAACCTGCAAGGGAATCTTTCTCAGCAAAAGCACTCTGACTCCAGCACCATGGGCACATTATGGGCTTTCATTAGCCCCCAGGACACCTCACTAGGTCCCTAACGAAGCGCTGTGCTAACACCAGCCTAGCACAGATCTGTTCAGCACCTCTGCTGCAGAAATACATTTATGCAAAGTTACTGAAAAGGAAGCCTAAAAGCAGGAAATTCCTGCTGCAATTAGTTCAAATGAATTATTAGTTTGTCAGGCTTCCTGCAGTTCAAGCACCTTTCAGTGAACTAAGAGCCAGGTTATGCTTTGGGGGGCATATAGACAGGAGCTTCGTCAATCTGTTCCAGATCAGGATAACAAACTATTTCTGATTAACCTCACTTTGAGCTTTGGAAACAAATCAAAGTTCAAAAAAAACCAGTAAGACTGGGTAAAATTTGTCTCTACAGAACACACCTGCATCAGAGCAGAAACTAGTTCTCCAGATGCATGAAAAGGGACCACGCAGAGTTTTGGCTGCCACTTGGCAGAAGGCTCAACAGCAGCCAATGGGAAAACCAAGTCGGACAATGGGTACGTTGGAAGCCTGAATACTTTCTCAAATGAGATAGGGACTTTTTTGAGAAAGATCATACTGGAAAGGTTTAACTAGTTTGGAGGGAAAACAGGGACAGGTACAAAAATGCAAGTAACAATAGATTCAGAAATCACTTCACCATGTCTAGAGTCCATAATGCTGGGCCAACTCTCACTGCCAAGAACCAAAGTTATCACCAAACCTCTTCCTACGAGAAGCCCCACAGTCACCATGAAGCAGACAAAAATCTCTTAACCAACAACTGCACCTCAGTCGCATGGTGTCTGTCACTTCAAGTCCAAAGCAGGGACATCAAGGGAGATTTTTTCCATTCAAGACTCGGGGCAGCAGAAATCTGCTCTCTGCACTCTTGAAGAGCACCCTACTAAGACACAGGGCATAACACCACATCTCAGGTTCAAACTCCAACAAGTAGTCTTAAGAAAAAGTGGAACAGATGTTTTGGATCTGCAGTTCACTGGGTGTAGCTAATTATACAAGATTAGCATAAGAAAAAAAATGAATAATAATGTTAAAATTGAGGGGGGAAAAGTAAAGGTACCTTACTATTCTAATGGAAGACGTTCCTTAAGCAGCTTTTTCAGACAGACATGTATCATCCTTGAATCCCTCCCTTTTTTTTTTTCCCTCTCCACTCTCTAACCACATAATACCTTACTTTCCAATTACTTTTCATTGTTTTTCCACTTGGCCCCATTAAAAAGTTTTAAATTCTTTTCTATTATGTGCTTCTTCCTACTTTATTAGGTGGGTGGAATGATTTGTTAGGATTGCTGTATTTTCACAGAGCAAACTCAAGTCCAGTTAGCTAAATAGCATATAATCTCAAAGTGGGTGCCTTCAGGTGCTTCTGTAATGTAAATAAATTAATGACCTAATTCACACAGCGGCAGTACTTGTTTTGAGAAATCTCTTTCAGCTATAAGCAAGACAACAAGCAGAGGGGAAATCAAGACAGCCAAATGATGTGGCTGTTCAAGATCAGACCATCACTTTTCAGTGAAGCTGAAACCAGAAACCCAACCAGATTCCATCTGATTCCCTGCCTCATACATACTTAGACATGAACAAGATCATTATTTTTTCACTGCACATAACTCAAACCCGGGATGAGTTTGAATCTACCACCTTCCAAAACCAAACATTTGGTCACCAGGCAATTCATCTCCATCCATTTAAAATCTATCAGTCTTTCCCCTCTCCTCTGAGATCCTTGTCAAAGGCTATAAAACTTTCAAGGTCTAGAATTTACAATAACTGCCAATCGTCATCTAATGAGGGTGTGTGCATTTTTTTCCCTTTAATGTGCAAAGGGGTTGTAAAGAATAATCCTTCGGTATTTTTCCAGAGTACAGTAACTTCTGCACAGCACGATAGACCTTCAGCACCTCAGTAGGTATTACAAATAATTAAAGCAGCACATGCCAGGGGAGGAGCTATTCTCCGCTCAGACAGGAGCGGTTCACATCCTTACAGCAAAACTGCAGGTTACGGGACCAACAGAAACCATGGCCCTCGTATTTGACACAGATGCATCCTGCTGTAAGCTTCTGAAAGTAGCCGTGCTACAAATATTTACCTTACTCTGTCTCAGTCAATTCCGCAAATTAATCCACGGAAAACTGCAACTATCCTGCAGCCAAACCACAATAACTTTGAAAAACCACCTCAGTCTACAATCTGCTCTGCAATGGGAAAAAGTTTGCTTTCAAACTGAGCTAAGTGGGCACAGATTTCCTTTAGTACCAAGTTCGGCGAGCAGACTTCACCTTGAAGCGGCCGAGGCACCTTCATCCATTACGTTCAGCCGAGTGTGATTCAGGTAGAGACCAAGTGATTCCTGTAATAATAAGATATGCTTTAAACTAATTGTATTAAGTGAATAACTGTATTTCTCACTGCTCTCAACAATAAGGAAAACACACTAACCACACAAAAAAAGGCAGTCCTGCCAGCACCTCTGGTGAACAGCGTCCCAGCTCCAGCACAAAGGAGCTGTGAGAACCGTGACCCACACAGCTGCCTAGCAGGGCAGCGAAGGGACAAGTCTAAAGACAAGAGCCAGACCACCTCTTAAGATCAGTTCTGGCTGCAGATGCTCATAAGGAGTTTACAGAAGGCCCAGTAACCAGCTCAGTAAGTGTAACACAGTTTACAGGCTGCCAGCCAAAAGAATCCCTCAGTTCACGCAGTGGTGTAGGAACTTCATTACCAGCTGACCACGTAAATGCTGGAACCATATTTGAATTACGTACTAAGAATTGTTCTAAGTGAAAGGACTGACATCTGAAAGTGCTTTAAAAAGCATATGCTTGGGTTTTTTAACTGTCTGCATTTTTTAAAGCAGAAAACACACAAAGCCCCCTGCTGAGACCCTCGGTCTCCACTGATTTGAGTCCTACTTCCCCATTACAGTGAAGGACACTGACACTTCACACTGCACAAAGGATGCTGCAGTATTTAAATGTGAACGGTATCAACAGCTTTAAAAGAGCTCCTTGGAGTACTTGAACTCCAAGGTGATCACTTATAACAAAGACTCTCAGCTCTCCTTGAGGAATCTGGTGGCAGCTTCAATGAATACACATGTTTTGTTGATAATTTTTTCAAATCTCCTTGATTTCATGTGATGTTCTATGTCTCACAAGAGACATGAGGTGTGCAGGTGTCTATCCTGTGCTTCATAAGACATAATCACTAACTCCAAGCACAGGTAACTGTGCTTGAAGCTGGTACACATCAGACCTTTGGCATTTCCAGGCTGCCCATTTATGCGCTGATCCAGAGTACTTGAGGCTTTCTGTGCAGACTTATTTGCAATGAAAACATTGAATAGTCAGCGTATGACCAAAACCAAGTTCTAGGACACTTGTGTTTGAGTCTATTAATAAGCTACACACGCCTCCCATAATCATAGGTATTAAAATGCTTTTTCTCCATACCTTTCAATTTTAAAACAAAAGGATAAGACTGACTGTATTAGATGTTTCAAAGTTGCAGAAGGAAAAGATGTATTACACTAAAAAATTTCAGAGTAAGAACTAAAACCCGTCACTTACTACTACGACATGAATGCAAAAGTAAGACTGGTATTTTTCAGGAACACATAATCCTTTTGGTTAAAAAAAAAACACTTATGTTCACTAAATAGGAAGAGTGAGACAACAAATAACTATGACTGTCATACTGTCTTTGGCAGCCTGACTTTCTGCGAACAACAAACTGAGACAGGAGGTCAGTAACAGGATTCTCACATTTTTTTAAATAAGTTTTGTCTTTCACAAACCAGATGTCACAGACAGAACAGCATTTATAACTATTCTTTGAGATACCAGATTATACTAGTTCATCCTCTTTACTGGAATCCTGTCTCACCACCTACGCTTTTGTTGGTTTCTCTACAGTATTGCTACCTCTGTGAAAGAGTTCTTCAACACTTACAGTGAAGTAGTCCCCTAGCCACCGCTCTTCTAGTGCCAAAACATCACAATTAAATAACCTTTACCTAAAATCCAGATTTTCTGCTTCCTTCAGAATGCAGATCATTGGACTGGAGAGCTACTCCCCCGAGGCACATGGATAAAATGGAGACATAAGGAGTCTAAACGGGTTAGTTTTCAGATTATCTTTTAGGCAAGAAGCTTTGATTCACTCTCTCTTCCCCATTTGCTCCGTTCCGGTTAACACTGAGATAGGAATGTAGAAGCATCATCAAACCATCACACCAAAGCCACATGTGACAAGGAAAACCTCCTTTATGTCACCATAAAGACTACTGACATTTGTGCAAGGGGAAGCAGAGCCAGCTCCCTTTCGGTTTGCCAACCACCATCACCCCCGGGCCTCTCGGGCTTGCTCACCAACAGCCAGCAACCCACAGCTGAGCAGTTCCACAAAAATTTCTCATGAAATGGTGAAGCCAAGGTACAAGTGAACGATGGGAACATATCTGCAAGTCTTGGCTTTTCTGATCACTCCCTGGGAAGGTTTCAGCCCAGATCTGTAATTACCTGACTCAAATTAGAGTCAAAAGAAAGGGGGGGAGGAGACAGATAGCTGACTGTTTCAAAACACACACTTGAGACAACTTACTGTATGGAAGACACCGAGAAAATCAGCACAGTTCACAGGGGGTAAATTGCAAGTGGCTCTTTACCAGAAGGCAACATTTGCCTTGAACATTTGCCATTAAATTACTATTGTTTCAAGCCAAGACACTATGTCATTACTGCTGAATATCCTAGAGTCAAGTATGCAATTAATCCATGTCACCAACACAGATAATCTGCAAAACATTACAGCCATTTAATCTAGTATTTTTAAAGGGAGGAAGGGGGAAGAGACAAAAAAAATTATTAGACTTCCAGTAACCAGAAGACAAAGCCTATTAGTCAGAGGCAAATAGGGGAAAGGAAGCCAGCGAGATAAGATGCAGACCCCTAGGGAGAAGCAGCCAGAGAGAAGGAGCCCGGTCAGGGAACTCTGATGAGGGTTGTTAGGGGGGTTCCCTCTTATCTTCTTGTGACTACCAAGTCCCTGAAGTGTTTACAGACTGTTCTTCCAGTCTTCAAGAATCTCTAGCTACCAATCCTGAGCTCTTTATTTTTAAGAACGAAGATGAAAGACAGGACTGTTTTTCTAACATGTCATGCCTTTATTTTTACAATCTCTTCTTACTCGGAGCAGTTTTCCTGTTCCATTCACTACTACAGACCCATGTGCCCAATGGAACAATAACGTTGTTCCTGCACTTTGCACGTTCTTACAAACTGCCAAAACCTCCCCAAGATAGATTTTATAATGCTCTGAACCTCTGAATTAAATTTACCAATGCTTCCTCAACACCTATAAAGAAAACCGAGTGCTACAGTGGAGGACAGCCCTGAGCAGTGCTGGGGCACTCCTGCTGACTTCCAGCTGCACATCTCTTTACATCTGAACCACCTTTAGATCATTTGCTGCCACAAGGAAATGCAAGTTTAGAAGAGCTGTATGTGTTCCCCATTCTTCCACCCCATTTCTATCTACATTATGTTCCCCTACCCCAATACACATACACACAACATACAGGATTTTTCCCTAATCTTGAAACGGAAACAAAGCAAGCAGCAGAACCAAGCCTCTTCCTCATCCACTTACAAATTTGTCAGGACAAGCTTCTTTGTCTTAGAAGTCCCTCGAACTGTCTGGCAGCCCTTTCTGGACAATATATACTTCTATAATTTCAACAACAGTCTTCCAAAAGAGCCATTCTTAGTTCTCTCTCAAAGCCACTCTTTCGGTTCATCTGGTCACCATTTTTAAATACAATTCATGCTAAATTGGAGCAAGATGTAACTATGAACAAATTTCCAAAATTAACAAATTATAAGGACTACTGACGCAAATCAGCTAGAAACTTCTACGAACACGAAAATGTTCAACTCCAAAATAAAGCAAGACACTGTGCAGAGAAGGCACCTAACCCAGCCTTAAAGATCCAGGAGCTGATTACAGATCATATTGCAGGCTATCAGTCTCAAGATGAAAGCAATTTCAGAAGCATCACACTGAGCAGCCAAATAGTATCTAAGCTGGAAGATCCTCCGTTGATAGTCCTGTGAAATGTTTTTAGGACTCATGCCTGCATATAACTTGCTATTAGGAAATAATCACAATTTTAGAAATCATTACAAGAGCTGATATTTGCAGCAAGTTTGTAAAGCCAATTGTACTTTGCAAATCGGAACTAATTCAGCACAGATCACAAGCTCTCCTTTTTCTGCTGATGTGCAGAAAACCTTTGCACTAGACCATGTGCTGCTTTCCACGTAAAGGGCTATGAAGGTTTTTCACAGACCACCAACACACACCGGCATGGGGAAGATCTGAAAGGCAAACTACAGAACTGAGAAGAACATGCAGTCAGATCTGTTTGCTTTCACACACGATCTCAACCAAGGGACTACGTTTCCATTTCTGAGGATTATCTTTTACCAGGGTAACAGGCAGCAGTGTTCAAATGCGCTCCCAAATCACCCGTACTCAGACATTCTCTCTTCCCATTGGGAGCCCAAAGAAAACACTAATACTGTAGTTACACATTAACTGTTTAACAAAGAGGTTCTTAAACAGATAATGTGTTTAGAAGGATGTCTTTTGATCGACTGTTATCCAAAAAAAAAAAAAAGACAGACCATTCAGCACAACTGCAACTGTCAGGGAAGTCTGTAACTTTCAGAAATGTCAGGCAGTCCTATGCTTTTTGTTTATACAGATACATTCCTTTTTTTTTTTTCAGAGCACTTAACCTTTAAATTACACGACAGACATTACCATTTAAAAAAAGTTACCAGCTGTGGATCAATGCTGTATTCCGATATTTGGCATCAGACCGTTCAGTTATCAATGTAACATTTTGAAGGACAGCGTATCAGCAGCGGTAACTATTTAAAAGAGAATCAATGATTCTTTCCAGCAACCACAGCACTAATAGGAAAGGCACATTCTTTCAACCAATATTTGCTTGAAACACTGATTATGCAAGTTACAATTCGTTATGAGCGGCTTATTAGAACCAGCACAGCCCCAGAGAGTAAGGGTGATTAACGCAGATTGCAGCTTTCACAGAAGGGTAAACACACGCAGGAGAGGGAGCGAAAGCTGAAGAAGAAAAGTGGCTGTGCAAAGGTGGCATGTTCAGATTACAAGAACTATCTTGGAAATAAATTGCTCTACATTTTCTCTCCCTTCTTCCTGAAAAGACTGCGAACATACCCTTTGTAGCGTTACACGTGTGAAGGCTGGACACGAAGAGTGTTTGAACAAAGCAGCCGATCTCCTCGGCGCTGGAGGGGATGCGGAGCTGCTCGCACAGAGGTGGTTTGTCAAGAAACGTTTTAGGATCCTGCAGATGTCACGCACCAACATAAAAAAAAAATAAGAAAAAAACCCCGAAGTGAGGCAGCATCCTTTCTTGGGGTACACGAGTCAGCCCCGGGCAGGCTCGGCTCGGCGGCAGCCGGTGCTACGCGGCCGCTGAGCGGCTGCCCCGGCCTGCACCGAGCCAGACCCGAGAAACGCCAGCCGGAGAAGCGCGCCGGACGGGAC
>VWZK01000764.1:0-89978 GCA_013396935.1 Baryphthengus martii | reverse complement strand
GCCCCCCGGCGGGCGGGCGGTTCCGGGCAATGGCACGGGGGCGGCCGACGCCGTGCTGGCAGCGGTAGCTGCTCTGAGCGGGACAGAAGATGCCGAGGGGCCCCGAGCCCCGCAGCCGCCCCGCTCTCACCCACAGTGACACCACAGTGGCCCTGCTCTCACCCACAGTCACACCGCCTGCCCATTGCCGCGTGGGCCTGGCCTTTGCTGGGGTAGGCCTGAGGCCCGGAGCGAGGACCTCCCCGGCCAGTCCCTATGCCAGCTTGATGGCAGCAGTGGTGGCAGGGCTGGCTGTGGTGTGGCCCAGCTCCCAGGTGGTGGGGAGAAAGTCCTGCATGATGAGTCCTGACCCTCTCACCAGGGCCCGAAGTTGCTGCTGACTAGAGCTCACGTCAGGGTGGTGTCCTCCTATCCCATCACCACCAGGCCTCCCCCCACAGAAACCTGGAGAATACTCTGGGACAAATGGCCCCTGGCCTGGGGTTCCATAGCCCTCGTGCTCCCTGCGAGGCAGGAGGCCACAAAGGCTGGTGCGTACACCATCCAGGAGAGGCTGGTGCAAATCCTGTGTGTGGCTTTATTGTCAAAACTCCCAAATTTGAATGGGATTCACGCACGATTTCCAAAAAACAAATCTTTTTTTCGATATGCGCCTTGCTGTAGCGCTATCAAATAGTGACTAAAAATCTTATCTGCCAATGTCCTGAGACCAAAGCATTTGGGAACTGAAGCACCAGGTTCATGAACTGTGTTTCATTAAATGACCCACAAAACGAAGAAAGGGGATAGGATTGTTTCTCTGCTAGCATCAATATTTATACCTGTTCCTGAGTTAGCGAGCATTTCCAGTGCTGGGAAGTATTTCTGTTCGTGCATTCAATCGCATTTGGCTTGAAGCCAAGGTATGAATAAGGTGTATAAATCCATACTGGGTTTTGTGTCCACGTTATTATGTTTCTGTATGCTTCTATATTATGTAAGTAAGGCCATTCAAGGATAGCTGAGACTTCATTTTCTCTGCTACATTAGTTGCACTGCATTAAAACCTCTTTCTCTGCTTGTAAAACTAGTAGAGAACTAAACAGAAAGGAGGAAAAATGGTTGTAAATGTACAAAAGGATGAGCGACAGAGATGCACAAGACTAGAGACGAGTTCACATTGTGTTAGAGTTTACCTGGACACTGCGTGCTTTTCAGAAGAAAGCTAAGAAATATGTAAAGCTGTGGGGTTTGTTTCCCCTCCCCCTCTCCACAGCCTAAGTCATCATTTCTGTTCTTCCTGAGGCTACTGTGGCACAGGAGGCACTCCCAGAGCAAGAGTCTGTATGTCCTACTAAAACCAGAGAATGACCGACCTGGCCACCTCAGACGAAGAAAATGGAAACTCTGTGATCAAAAGGGACTAGTTAAGGATTTCCACTTTCATTTATTCAAATGAAGAGAATGTTGTAGAATCCTAATTTTCTGCAACTGCCCTGATTTGAAATTGCGTAAGAAAGCCAGCGATAAAATCCACGTCCTTGCTTTTACTATTTAATTATATTCTCTTTGCATGCAGTTTCCTTTTTCTGATCAAAAGACCGCTCTGTATCTAAGAGCTTAAAAGAGATCCAAGTTCAGCCAGCAATCCGAGGCCCGAATAGAATGGCAGAGTTCTCATCCCAGCTGATGAACAGCGTTAAGTACAAAGACTTAGCGAGGCTGGTTCAGAAGTGTTGATCGGGGTTTCGGATCAGGGTTTCAGATCAGTTTGTCAGCAGAAAGATACCGGCGTGACAAAATCTAAAACCATGTGAAAGTCACCTTGCTTTCAGCTATCGTTACTGAATAACTTGATTCAGCAGTTTGGTTCCCTTTCACCAAATCTGCATAGATTTATGATTGCAGCTTGTAGATGGAAACCGTGAGAAATACTTGGAGTCAAATTAAGACCTGATGGAAGCGTCTTGAAATTTACAGGCTTGTGTCACTGGTAGAAATGAGAATGTAACACCATCGTAGAAGAATATGATCTTTCATTTTAGTTTGTTTTTCACCATGTGGAAATGGAACATTTTAGCTGTGATTGAAGTTTTGCTATGATTTGGTTTTGGCTGAATGTTAAAAAAAAAACCCTGTATGAATGTTCAATCAAGAATGACAATCAAATGAAGTTTTCACTTTGCTTGGTACTGCAGCCACATGTGGTCAATGCTTGCAGGGTATGAGCTGTCACAGGCCACTAAGTCGTCGATTTGAGTAAAAGAAGATAAAATTACTTTTGTGGGAACTGGATTTTGAAATGTAACATCACTGGAAGGCATATGACCTGCCCAGCTATCAGAGGAATCTGTGACCCCTTCTCTTCCCGCTGTGCCACAGGAACTCATTGTTTCAATTGTTGTCCCTCAAGGAAATGACAGACCAAATTCATTGCTGCCTTAAGAACCGCAGACTCATTTTGGCAGGCTTGCATGAAAGATGAATATGGATTGCTGACCTCTAGTTGCTGTGGCTAGCTGTGAAAGGAATGATGGATGAGCTGTTGCATTAACAGCAGGAGAGACGCTGCAGGTCACTCTTTAGCTAAGTGATATCATTTAGCTCTTAAAAAAAAAAAAAGGAGATATGCACTGTTTTTTTGCATCTCTTTCAATAAACGTTGGCCAAAGTGTGCATTTGAAAGTATGAGATCTAGATTGTCCTACAGGCTGTAGCTGATGATGTGCCATACCATAAACCCAAGACACTCAGCTGTTGAATTATGTCATTTATTTCCCCAAGAGTAACATGATCGTAGCTTAAATCAGAAGGCAGTGGGCCCAGCGGTTTGTCCTTATGTCTTTGGAACTCCTTGCCAGTAGCAAACTAGCTGTCAAATAGAAGTTATGTTGCTCCTATTTAGAAGCGTTTTACATCCAACAAGTTCAAATCTGCTTTTTCAAATTATTGCACAAAGAGTTCTGTTCCCTACCATCTCCTCCCCTGAGTAAATATGGTTTCAGCACCAGCACTAAGTGTGTGTTTCTAATGCGTGCCCTACTTAGCTGGGATGTAAAAGAAGAAATCTGTTGTTTTAAAATATTTTTTTTTTTTTTCCTCATGGGCTATTACTTTCACCCTTTGTCACCTGGAGTCCCTATGACAAGAAAGATCTGGACGTGGTGGAACATGTCTAGAGAAGGGCCGTGAGGATGATCAGAGGGCTGGAGCACCTCTCCTATGAAGACAGGCTGGGAGAGTTGGGGTTGTTCAGTCTGGAGAAGAGAAGGCTGTGAGGAGACCTTATTGTGGCCTTCCAGTATCTGAAGGGGGCTACAAGAAAGCTGGGGAGGGACTTTTTAAGATGTCGGGTAGTGACAGGACAAGGGGGAATGGATCCAAATTAGGGGAATGTAGATTTAGATTGGACGTTAGGAAGAAGTTCTTCCCCATGAGGGTGGTGAGACACTGGCACAGGTTGCCCAGAGAGGTGGTGGAAGCCCCATCCCTGGAAGTTTTTAAGGCCAGGTTGGATGGGGCTCTGAGCAACCTGATCTAGTGGGAGGTGTCCCTGCCCATGGCAGGGGCGTTCGTTGGAAGTAGATGATCTTTAAGGTCCCTTCCAACACTGACAATTCTATGATTCTATGATTTGTTTCTTAAAATCCTCTCTGTACTTGCTGCGGGCAGATTTTGTGTTTTAAGTGAGTAGCTAAAGCTTGACTTGAAAAGAAATGGTAAAATCAAACAGACTTACAACTTCAGGAGAGGAGCTGTGCAGATGGGAGGGGAGCGCTGGACACGCGTTCGTAGCCAAGCGTCCCTCACCGGGAAGCAGCTGCAGCGTAGCTGCTCGTCTGCTCTGTGCAGCTTGCCTTCTGGCCTAACCTTGCTTTGCCAGGGCACTGCTGGGGTCACTTCACAGTGCAGCTGACAGATCCCTTTTCTTATTTTCATATAAACTTCTAACGCAAATTCGAACCAAAGCTGCAAATAGCAAAAGACGACTGGTGTTCCACTGGTTATTCAGATCATTGAACTTTTGGGTCAACCATCTAAAAAGCCAAAGGAATGTATATTTGTTTCCTGAAAGAAAATTTGGTATTACATTTTGTAGTCTAAAGGATTATTTGTTTTAATTAACAGTGGAAAAAGTCTGCATCTTCACGATGCAGTAACTCATTAACTGCTGAAGCCTCCTGTGCAAGCTCGGATACAATGGGACATTTCGTGCGCTTGATCTGCACTTTGATACCAGGAGTTTGCACGTAGATCAAACGACCGATAGCACCCAGCATTGTCAGAACTCCCATTTGCAAGGCAACGCTTGGCCTCCCTCCAAAGGCTCAATTCGAACAATCGGCTCAAACCCAGCCAGCGAGCTACCCCTTTTCCCATCGATAGGTGTGCGCCTACAGCCCTACCTTTGACCTCTCCCCGTTTGCTTTGTTGCAGTAAGCACCTGAAATTTGCTCAGCTAATACAATAGCCCTGTGCTTTTTGACAAAAACGCCTGTGGTTAACCTCTGTGGGCTGCCTTCTGCAATGAAATGAAGGGTGGTAGAAGTTAAACAATGGGTGTGACTACCGCAAGATGAGTGTTAGTGGGAAAGTGGTGTAACATCCACTTAGCATTCCAGAGAAGTGAAATATAATTATGATTTAAATGCCAAAGATGTAAGTTGCAAGATGAGTAACTACAAGGACATGAAAGCCTCCCTTATCTTCCTTTCTGTCCCACTCAGAATCATTTTGCACACCCACAAAACTAATACAAGTAGTGTCACTTGATGAAATTACACCTGATACATGACTTGTACCATCACTGACATTTCTGTCGGTGTGGGCTCTCTTTATACCAAAGAAAAAAAATTCCAATCTCATTTACAACATTTTAAGTTGGAAGTCATTTTGCTCTTGGTGGAATTATAACCTATTTATACTCCCACTCTGATCAGAATCTGGCCCAAGCTTTGAATTTTGTCCTATTTGCTCTCATTCGTTCCCATGATCGCCGAGGCTCCTCCATCTAGGAAGGGCTCCTCACACCTTCATTTACGTATCTTTGCAGAAATGGTTTACGAGCAGCTCTGTAATGTTAGAAATTGTTGACTAAAAGAGCCACAGGAGCAGCTGGTTGCTGAGCACGTGTGAAAAACTGCTTAATGGCTTTCCCATCATCTCACATATGTGGGAAGGAGAGCAGCAATGTAAAAGTGCAGCCCATGCCTAGAAGAGGGGCTCCACAGTTCCGTACCAACTCCAACACTGAGAAATTAAAGAAAATTTTTAAAAAGTTCTAGGTGGGGGGATGGAAGAAACTAGTGGGGGGAAAAAAATTGTTCTTCTAAACTTTTTTTAAAAATCCTTATAAACAGATTCTTCATATGTTTAAAATCCAGAAGTGACAGGTGTGATTACAGCTCTGAGCAAAGGGCTTGCCTTCCTCAGCTCGCGGCCTTGGAAATTGTCCGATGCGTAGATCAGAATTTAAACCTGTATTTTAAACATTTTTTTCCCCTGACATTATTCCTCTTGTTTTCGTTATGGATTACATGAAAACCTAAGCTGAAAGTGTCTAGTGCAGCACTACCTTTAATTAGCTGCCAGCAGGGAACAAAGAGCATTAGCAGCTCCAGCTGAGGTGACACCTTCAAATAAAAGCTGAGGGGTGAGGCCAGGAGAGGCTCTAACGAAGAACATGATTTGGGTCTCAGCTTGTGCTCGGTCAGCCCTGGTAATTGAACTGTTCATTTTCTGTACAAAATACGTACTTCAGAGAGGGAAGCAATGATTTTTCAGATAAACATTCATGTGTAGCTTCCTGTATGACTAATTTTATTGCCCAAAATGGAGCTGTAGAGTGGATAAAGTGAAGCATTTACTCCAAAGTGTTTGACCAGCTGAGACTACCCAGCTATTTTATTGTGGATATTTGTTTCCTAGAAATACCATAAATATTTACTAAAAATATTTTCTGCTGGGTAGGAAGAATCATTTTTATATCTGGGGGAAAAATATGCAATCGGTTAAATAATTTAAAATACAAATAGCAAAATAAAAGTGTTCTCTCAAGAACCAAAGAAAAATAGTTTTCTCTCTGTACTTCTTAAGATCCCTAACAGAGTTCACGAAACAACAAAAAATCTTCAGATCATAGCGACAGTTAAGACAAAAAAAAGGCTAGGATTTAATAGTTTGGGACTTTTTAGCACAAAAGAACTATGGGTCAAATCCTATTCTTCAAGTTAGCATCTGTAATTCCGACTTTGGTAGGGAAAAGTCAGTGTGACTGAAGCCACAGGAGGACGGTACCGAAATCTCAGCGGAGGTCAGCTGCTGGGGTGGTGGCAGCCACTCGAGCAGTGCATGGCCTGAGGAGACTTTGGTTCAAAACTCTCTTCTACTCTCCACAATAACAGGAATTGCCAGAGAGGGGAAAGAGCTGGGTGATGAGCGATGGCCACGTTGCCAGCCTCTTGGCCGGAGTTTGGGTGCGGGCACTAAGGAGCAGCTTTTCCTCTGGCACCGAGGGCGAGAGTGCTGCCTCCAGAGGGGAGTTCAGGCTCGCTGAACTACCCTGCTCCAAATTGTCCTCAGAGGAGCTATTCCCAGCACACGGGTCTGATAGACCTAGTTCAGGGTAACTAGAGCTCCAGGTTGGCATATGGATCCCGAGGCAGTGGGATAATGGCCTGTCCCTGACACTCGTTCCTCATCACATTCCTAGACCTCCTCTGCAGCGCTGCTGCATCTTCCTTTTGAACAGTAACGTGCCTTCGACAGTTGTGGTGCCCCTAAGCAGAAGTCATCGTTTCTCAGAAATCTAATCCATGTCCAAAGTGTTGTTATTCCAGCAGTGGATTTGTCTCAGGGATATTTGTGGTCTGGCTGCACCAGTGTCACCACTTACATGATAAAATACACATTTACATAGAATAAGAATGGAATTTCATTCTTCATTTCTGAGAAAGATTCTTCTCGCACCTAGAGGCCGATTCAGTGGGCTCAGCAGGTACACAGCTCTCTGCAAATGAAGACGTTCATGACCTTCCTAAATTCACAGTTAGCCTGCCTCTCCTTCAGTGCTTAGATAAAATAGCTTTCATCACCTTTTCATCACATCAAACTCCAGCCGAATCATTACTACATACTGCAGTGGTATCGCCAATAAGCTTCTCAGCCTCAGAAACCTGTCCTGGTTTTCAGCAATATCGTGGTGGTTTTATCATGTATTTTATGCACAGGTTTCAAGATGCTGTGCAAAGATAGGGTCAACATTGGCATGACAATTTGAGAGGAAGGGGGACGCTCAGAGTTTCGGTGCCTTGCCCAATGCCTGTTGCAAAACAGCTGTGAAACTCAACCTGGGCATTCTTGTACCTGGCTTGTGATTCAGCAAAGCACCGCAGCAAGGGCTTAACTTCCAGAAAGAGCTCGAGTTGTTTGAATGGAGACGGATTTAAGTATCGGTATAACTACTTTGCTGGACTGGGTCTTCAGCTTTCACCAGCTAATTATTGTTTACAGCTACTGCCTTTTTTTTTGATGTAGCTTAGCATATCTTTAGAGAGTGGAAATTTTTTTAAATTAACTCAATTGCCTGCAAAAGTGTACTGCTTGCTGGCCTTTTAGCAACTCAAATGGTCATGCACATGTCTGGGGGTTTGTGTTGCTTTTTTAGATGACACCAGTCACTCGACAAGAAGTTCTTGGCCTTTACCGCAAGATATTCCGAATAGCCAAAAAATGGCAGTCGGCATCGGGACAAATAGAGGAAACTATTAAAGAGAAAGAGTACATTAAAACTGAAGCCAAAACATTATTCCGAAAAAACAAAAACGTGAGTGTCCTTACAGTTTTGACTTTCTGAGTGATTCTCCTCTTGCTCTTTGCACTGTCTCGGTGATTGGATGCTAAGACATGAGTATAAAACTTTGTTTTCCAAAATTTCTTTTACCTTAAAATGCTAACAGTTTATATTTCATTCCTAAAATAGTAATAAGAAAACTCAAACCATTTCAGCTCTTCATTAACTACTGTGGAAGTCTAAAAGATTTAGAGCTTTCACTGAAAAAATGCCAAGAAAAAATTAAATTCCAAAGATACTGCCTATGTAATTGAAGCAGCTTTTGATCTTTTAGAAAGCAAGTTAAGTGTATCATTACCCATGCAATGGCAAAGAGAGCTCAGTAGGTTCTTATACTTCTGCTTTGTTTTTTCAAATCAGCAATTATTGGCACTTCTTTTAAAAGAAGCGCTTTATTTTTTTTTCTCAAAGAAGAAATTTCAAACCCCTTTTGAAAGGGGTGATACAGACTCCATGGTAATCAAAGGTTCTTCTTGTAATTCAAGATCACAATACTTATTTATATCCCCTTTTGGTCTGGGTCTAAATTGAAGTAATGCAAAATCAAGAAATGAATTTAAGTCACAATTTTCACCAGATTTCTGACTTCAGAGGGAGTTTCTGGATAGGATGATAACTGAATGTAGACCAAGGAGTCTCTTCCCTTTCTCCTCTAGCTACCTTGCAGAATGACGGATGGGTGAGTGTGGGTTTATTTCATGGATAGATTAGTAGTTTACATGTGTATTGTATTTTTAGAGAGAAAATACCATATCTGGGTAAAAAACTCCTGCTGTAGCCTCAGTTGTGACACCATCTGGGCCTTAATATCCAGCACCATCAAGCCCGGAACTGTTGAGTCAAGGCAAATACTAACGTTACCTTTTATGGATGGGAAAAATTCAATCACTGTATCCTTGGGGTTGCCAAAAAAAGCTAAAGAAAGTCATATGGCTGTGCATCATTTACACTTGAGCTTCCAGTTGCTAATTGCTGTACTTGTACAAACATTTGTTTGTCTGATCTTAGGTAACAGATCCAAACGTGATTAAGCAGTGTATAGAAGAATGTGAGGCAAGAATAGAAATTGGACTTCACTATAACATCCCCTACCCAAGGCCTGTGAGTATAAATCTAGTCACAAAGTCTTCAACTATACCCACTTAGCTCTCACTGGACAATGAAGCCAGAAGTTCACATCACTGTCACAGCACTGCATTTTTAGATAAGCCAGTACTTAAGTGTTAAGATAAATCAGCGCCAGATAAGCCATATGTATACGGAAATGTTCTCCATCTATCATATTTCACTATAAATCGGCTAATTTCTTCACAAAATAAGGAGTCAAAGCCTAAATGGGGTTGGCATGGGCTAAATTCCCAAGGTCTATGTATATTTATGCAGTCTTGTCCAACTAATGAATGTAGAAAAAGATGGTAATGGAATCAAATTCGTTAATCTTTCCACATAGTAAGAGAGAATAAAAATAATTACATCTGCCATAGATACAATAATTTTCATAGCCAACATTACTAGTAACTATTCTCTCAGTCATAAATCAGATCTTACAAAACACCTGCCTATGTTGCTGCTTTTTTTCTCTCATTCCTAGAGAAAAACATGTCCAAGATTACTGAAATGCTGGGAGTTGCAACGATGTCTTCTGTTGCACCGTTAAACATAGTTTCCTCACTGCTCAGTCACTTCTGTCTGTAGTACTTTATACTGCCTCCCATAGAGGCTTCCTTTCTGCTTCTGTTGATTAGTTTATATTTACAAACCTATAGTATCCTTATTAAGGTGGTCATGGTCAAAATTGAATTATCTTCATGAGATGTCTGCTTATAGTATGGTCACTGTTAGCATCTGTTTCACATACAGCTTTCTCTTTTTCTCCAGTCTACAGAAGAGCAATGTACATCTGGCAAATATTGCTCCTAGAAATGGCCTTACAATGTATGCCCTGCAGTGGCTTCAAAATCCTAAAGGATCAGTCCTAGACCAGCGGTCTCAGCAAAAGCAGATGATCTTTCAGATTCTAGAAATCTCTATTGCTGCTTTAGTCAGGGCTTCTACTACTATTTGCACCTAAACGTCTCTGTTACAGGATGACAGCCTCAGCGACAATAACATCTGACTGCTCACACCTACCTTTTTCAGTCACTCGGGGGGGATACAGCTGCATGACTCCCACTAACAGTTGTATGAAAGACAAAGACTTTGTCAGTCAAAGGAAGATCTTGTCACCTATTGCTCCTTCTGCTTGTGGAGTCAATGACATTGTGCATTATAATATGGTATATATAATCATGGCAATAAGACAGCAGTCTTTCAAGACGTACACTTTGGGGTTGTTCTGTGACTGGGTAGGTAGGTAAGAATAAAGCACACAGGGCTTTAAGATACCTACTCAGGAATTTTTAGGGTTTTCTAGGTCTTACTGTTCTGGAACATTGTCAGCAGTCCTATTTCAACAAGCACTTTAGCATTACAGTTTGATATCAAGGTTACTGAACAAAACAAGATTGCTAAGGCCTCAAATACATGGGATTTTAATAAACACCACATTTCGGGCTGAAAGTTACACCATTAATCACTCCTCAAAGAGAGTTCCGTCTAGAAATCTCATAACCTGGTTTGGGATGGTACAGTTGCCCTTTCCAAAGCACAAAGAAATTATTTAAAACTCAGTGAAACCTAGTCTGTACATAAGCCTCCTTTTTCTAGTAGCTTTTCAATACGCACCTGACTGGTGGGGTTTTCTTTTCCAGATCCACCTGCCTCCTATGGGTCTCGCCCATAAACAAGGCCGCACGTTGCGACACCAGGAAAAGTTAAGGAAGATTTCTAAGCCAATATACCTGAAATCCCACGATGAGGTTTCGTAACCCATCATTTGAGCCGTGCTGTGTAATCACATCATTTAAACTGTGGACTGCAATCCAGGTGATTTGTGTGCACAACTGTGAACAAAGCTCTTTTGGTCACTTGCTCACATGCTTCCTGAGGCCAAAAAGCTAATGGATACGTTGCACATGATGGATAAGGCTGCTCTAGTATTTATTACATTTCAACCACTGACTCATCAATAAAGTGGCACTTTTCAAGGAGCGAGGTGTGATACAAAGATTACTTTGACATCGGGACAAATTACAGCATGTTTTCAAACTCTCTTAATCTACGGCAGGGTTCTCTAGTGGTTTGAGGATTATATACGCTCTGTTGTGATTCAAGGAAGTGCCTTGTGTAAGGGCCAGCAAAAAACAAGAAAGTCCAGGAGAATCAAGTGGCCACAGTGCCACGAGAGCTTCCGAACGCAAGTGGGAATGCAGTGACTGCACCGTGCAGCTGCACTCCTTCATCTCTTCTGCCTACTTTGCCTGTTATCCTTGGAGAAACATTCCAGTTTCGTAGTACCCTTATGGTGAAGTATTATTTCTAAATGGACAGTAGCAAAGAGGCAGCAGAAACGCCACCACTCTTTTTTCCTTTTTGCAAACTGCAGAAGAGTGGCCTAAAGTCTCTAGGTCAGCTTCCCCCACCCCCCATCCCTTCCTTTGGAGCGGGTGTGGATGTGAAATGCAAAGTTTGGAATGCCATTACACAACTCAGAATAAAACATTCCAGTGTTGAGTTCCTCAGGTTCCCATGTATGGACTGACCGAAAACTCTCCCTTCAGGGCATCACTCTGGGAGGAAGCTTAAGATGCTTTGGATGTCTTCACTGTGCGTTTTTACATGGTTAGCTTTTCAACATAATCAGCACGCTGGCTTTCTCAACAAGTGTTTTAGTGTTAGCTTTTAACTCTCACACTACAGACAGAACCCCAACTTGATTAAAAGGAAGTATCTACAACTATCTCTTCAGTTCAAGGGGTACTTGTGTTTCGCAGGTTCCTCGTGAATAGAAGTGAAACAAAATTAATTTCCCCCTCACTGGAAGCAAATTGTTTTGGCTCATTTTCAGTACTCTGGCTTTACCAGGCTGTTTACAAATCTTCCTCAGAAAAGTTAGGGGAGCCTTCTGTTCTTCAGGCTGGAAGCATCGGTGAGTAACCAAGCTGCGGACAAGAGCCACACTGTACTGGGAGACTACATAAGCACAGCCCACAGCTGCTTTAAGGATGGAGGATATAAGCAGCCATCTATTCCAGCCAGATGTTAATGGTGGCAAAAAAAACAAATTTGAAAAAATGCAATATGTATTATTTCCTATTAAAGTGAGCAAACCCAAGGAAATCTCATTTTCTGAGCTCTCCAACTCATCATAAACTCTCCAAGTCCCAATAGATAATGGCAAAGAAATACTCTTGTCTGCCTTAAAAATAAGTTAAAACTGGTCATGTGCAGAACAGAATGACAGTTCCTCCCCCAAGAATGTACTTGTAAGAGTGAAAAAAATAGAAGCAGATGAGAAAGTACACAGAAACAATGAGAAGAACGAGTCAGCATGACAGGTACTGGCTAGCCCAATTTCTTACTACCCTTTATGGCTCCAGTCCACAAAGGTATCTATTCCCATATAATTATTTCCTGGGAATGTCTCATGTGGGAAGTAACATGCAAAATGCCATCGTTCTGCCTGCCAGTGGGAGCTTTCCAAATTGACTGCTGCCAGGAAGACACAAACCAAAACTTTAGCCTAGGAAAAGGGGGATGGAATAAAGACAGTGAAAAATAACACGATTACACAGCCTGCTTAATCCTTCATTGACACAAGTCCAAATGCAGTCTTTTCTTCTCCTCGGTCTGATACACCAGGGTTGAGATCTATCAACTGAGCCAAATCAAAATGTGCAGGGACGATGCTTTTCAGTGGAAGCTTAGGCTCCTTCTTTGTCATTAAACTATCATTTGAATCTTTTTAATTGTTAAAATTCAGGTGGCTAATGAAGGTACTGATGTCGTGAATCATCAGGTGAATAAACAGCTATGTAAATGTGCAGTCGAAATTTACTGTCTGATTATAAGCACAGCTCATTCCCGAGCACATACCTTATTTCAAAAGAACATCCCTAAAATTACAAAATATTACACCAAATTGAAATAACAATCTCAGTTAGAGTTTATTTCTGAGGGGAAATATAAACAAGCAATTTTTAAAAGGCTCAGGTACCCTTAAGTAGCTCAAATGAGTATCCACTTGCTTAACTGAAAAGACAGTAAGTTGAACTGCAGCAACAGCATCACATTGAGATACTTTAAAATGCTAGATAGCCCATTAATTTTTCAAAGTAAGTGTATGAGAAATTATTAACTAGCACCAAGAAAGCAAAGACTGAAATTTGTTAAAACCTCAGGCTGTTCAGCTAAAGGAAGGATTAGATCAGCTCTTTTGTCAAGTCTGGAGAGCAAAACCCCTCTCTCACAGCTTAAGTTAAACTCTGCATGGAAAAAAGAATCTGCCCTAAATAGAGTCCTTTGTTTTTGGAGGTCAAACTGACGAACTATCATTCTGAGGGAGTTTCATTAAAAAAATTTCATCTGCAACTCAGTCCAGCGGGTAGGCAGATGTCTCAACTGGTACTCATTGTATTCTATTCCAAGGACCAGACTTCTGTCAAGAAGTATCCCAGCAATGGTGCAATTTGTCATTCCTACACATTAATTTTACTTGCAAAAAGATGTTGTCCTAAAATGCCTCCGAGTTCTTGAGAGTTCATAATGCACTGGATTCAACCCATCAGCATACACTCCGTTCTGTACTTCCTTAACTTTCTCTTATTCCTCATCCCCTGTCTCTTTCCAATTTATCACACTAGTCAGGACATGCTTTAGAACAATTTAGAATAATAAAATGACATTAACTTGATATTCTTTAGAAATAAAAATCCTGAGTCAGTGGCGTGGACTCTCCTGCCAGCTCAGCGGCAGGCAGTGCAGCAGTAATTTGTTGATGCAGTAGCTGGCCTTGAATCTCTCAGTAACACCTCCTCTCTGGAAATTCTGACCCTAACTCCGTCATTAGTGAGGTTGTAATATATGAAGCCTTGTGATTACGAAACCAAATCTAACCCCAGCATTAGCACACACCCCATCATTTAAGAAGATGGACTCGACACCTGCTTACTGAGCGTACCCCCTCAGTATTACCAGGGGGTGAGGAAATGCTCATTAAGTTGCAGCAGTGACCAAATCGATTCCAAAGGAAGTATCACAGAACTGAAACAGGGTAAGATGGACAACGTTCTCTCATCTGTCTTCCTACTGATACAAGTTTGTTCTTGTAACACCTTTTAGACCCGGAGAAAATAAGGCAACTGAGACCTCACTCTTGGGAGCCTACTATGTATCCGTCAGTAACATCCATCTTTTATCCACGGACACAAAGAACACTTAATTGATCATACCTTTTAAATTTCAAGAATGCTAATTGTAGGAGAGACCTGCATCTATTTTTTTCTAATCTTATCAGGCAAAACATTCTAGCTTATAGGAACTCATAATACAAAGCCCCCAAATTCTTCTACTTATCTTTTGCTTTTTCATTGTGTATTTTTGCTTTAACGACCCAACAATCGAGGGATGGTACTTGCTGTTTCTAAAATGGACTTTTGTACAGATTAGAGAAAGGTTTCAGTCTCCTAAGAAAATGTTCTAACCCTATCTGTCTTACAGCATCCCTAGCTGAAATTCTGTCTCTGCTATTTCTAAGGAAAAAAATCTCTCTTGCTCTGTAACGTCTGTATACTGCAGTTTTTTCCATCTGCTTTCAGATACTAACAAGGCTTTGAATCTATGATTGGAAGTAATTACAGGTGGTTTTTGTGGTTTGTTTAATGAGAGCTTCTAATTAAGAAAAGGAAATACTAAAGCTGTAAAGGCAAGAATTCTAATACTGCTATAGAAGTACTCCTATTACTTTTCATTTGTGCAATGATTTTTCACGTTTATCACATCTGAGTTGCCTTTCCCCGCCCCACCCCCCCACCCCCAAATGCATCTCAGCCAAGAAAGGTTGTGAATTCTAATGTTTAGCCAGCTTATCACTCTTCAGGAAGGTCTAGACAATGCTTGGGAAATAAGGTTGGGAAACTCATTTCAAACAACCACAGAAAAATATCTCTAAACCAGATATCTCTCAACAGTAAATTCCATTACTTTACCAGTAAGGGCAGCCCAGGAAATCACATACTTCAGTAATACCAACTAAAGCAACTCAGCTAGGCCCGATCCCTGGTGAGGATGCACGAACCCTCTTTCATAGACTTCTCTCTTAGCTATATATTTTGGTCACATTTACAAAAGCTTCAAATACATCTTTAATTACATTCTAAGAGATGCCTTCATCTCAAATCGAAACATGAACAAGGAAGAAGCATTTAGAAAATCCACATTGCACACAAGGTAGTAGCGAAGCCACCATATATTCACGAGTACCAGAACTGTGTCATTTAACAAACTATACCCTTAGTGCTTGTTCACAAAAAGGTGTTAAAAAGAAACCCTCGTGGCAAGCTATCCCATAGCATTTACCAACAGTTTTAAATTAATTTAGCTCCATAAAATTTAATTTAGCTGGCATACGGTGGCGAATCTGGCTCTTAATTTAAAACGGTTTGATTTAGAGGACTGTGTTTGCCTGGCTAGCATTATTTGAAGAAGGATGGAGAAACTCAGTCCTCAGATTTCAACCTCTCTTCATTTAAGTGTTTTAGGAATGACAGCTCTAGCATTGCCCCAGCTTCCCCCTCAGCAGCGGCAGGTAAGCCGTCACCAGTCACTTGCCAGCATAAGCACAAATCTAAATAGGAAGATCCTTCTGAGAGCAGCAAGTGAACATCAGTCCCCAGGGAAGGCTCTGACAGCAGAGCAGCCTCTTTGGCCTGCATGCAATGCAAAGCACCTAGGAGAGGAGGCTCGGGATTGGTTTGTTATTTCTGATGCCACAGTGCCCTAATTAGCCATCTGAATTGTCCACGTGATAACAACAACAATTAGATGCAGCCATTCAAAAATATGGCGATTACCACAATGGGCTTTTTAAATAGGTAGCAAATTTCAGCTAATTTTTATTCTATGAAAAGTACAAAGTGTCTGTGTTGCTCTTAACGAAGCGTAAGATAATTTTTTTAAAGGACTAATTTTAATTCATTGATTTATAGATCTTCTGAAATACGATTCTCTTCTCAAAACTTGCTGTCAGTCTGGATGACCGTGCTGTAACGTTCATACACAAGTTTTATGTTTGTTATGGGCACCAAATATCACTTAGTCTAAATTGTTAAACAGCAGTGGTTTCTTCCGATCAACAAGCTGAAACACTTGCACACCTCTGTCCCCTTTAATGAAACAAATATCCATTAAGTGCCCTGGCCTGACCTCTTTGCCTTAGTCACCACGTAACGATACCAGCGCGCCCAATGCCCACACACCGTACTGCTAATGAGGGAGGCACTGCAGATGGTACGTATGGTACGGGAAGATACTGCACTAATTACCTCTCTCTATATATATCTCCTTGTGCAGAGCAGCACTGTACAACACACCTGTAACACTTCTTATCCGTACGCTACAAGTCTTTAAAGTTACTCTTTGATGAATATGTATATTCACTATCAGTGGTTAATAACCCAATAACGAACGCTGCTTTCAGCTAGAACAGCTACGCACAACACAACAGATAAACTCCCGTGACAGGAACCACATGTCTGAATAAATTGCAGCAGCATCCCTTAATGACTGTAGCAGGACACTGGGAACTGCTGAATTAGAGCTGTATCTCTGACTTTGTGAGGCCTCCAGCAAGTCATTAAAATGCTGCGATTTGAGCAATGAAAAAAAAAAAAACCGAGACGCCAAATTAGTGGATGTTTCTGCAGTGGGTTTTTTTTAAATGTTTGCCTTGATCTTTGTGCTTCTCTTGTACTGTGTACACAACAAGGCTAATGATGCATCTTAGTACCTTCTTGGCATGCTGTGGGGATTAGTTAATGACTGCGCAGCTCTTTGAAGATGTTCAGGCTATTTTATTTTTAATTAACATTTGCAAGCTACTTTGAGCTTCTCTGATGAAAGAGCTTAAACAAGTACAAAATTCTGTGTGGTTATTAGTCCAGCATGGAAGAGGGCAAGATGAGAAAGTAAAATGGGGAAAGGAAACAGATCATTTATCAGGCACCTGGGATATATAGGTAAGTAATACCAAAATAAACAAAAGGTTTTACATTATGAGATAAGCATACTGCTCTGAGAAATGGCAGGTTCCCAATGCATGTGCCATCTAGAAGTTTTCCATGGAAATTCTGAGGCACATCTTCAAGGAGTGTCAGTTACTTAAGCTTTATAATTCAGCTCTGGCAGTTCATTCTAGCTGAGGATTGGTTTTAAATGTTGACAAGAGGCCATTCTCATCTCCTCCCTCCTTGCCCTACATACTCCTGGGACACAGAAGCGGTAGGCAAATCCACAGAGTCTTATTCACAAGAGTTGTGGATCAGATACCCAGTAAAATCAGCAGCAAAATCCTTTGGGCCCAATTTTCTTTTAAAAAAGAAAAAGAAAAAAAAAAAAGGTGCCCTATAATAGCAGCTGGTGGTAATACTAGATTTCAGAAGATTTGTAATGATGTGGGTGGCACACTGTTTGATGGGAGTTCTGTTCATTCTGATCTATTGCAGGATAAAGCCCAGGCCTCTGAAATAAGTTTCTGTTTGTAGTGTTCTGTTCTCACTCGCTCTTGCTCAGTGGCTGATAACGGCTAAAACACAAGGGAATTTGGGGGCTGCTTTGAAGTCAGCAGGAAATCCCAATATAAAAACCAAACCAACAAACCACAAACCTGCAGTCATTGCAGAGTAAAGTATATCTTTTAATAACAAAAGCCAAGTGTTTTGACTTGCATACTCTCAGTCATCTAACTGGCACAGTGCTGCCACACCTCGATTTATCCAGTGTTTCTGGGGCTTGTCTGAAGGGAGCTCAATTGAGAGGACATAGTTGGTTGAGTGGCCAGTAGTGGATAAAACACCTCTTCTTGCACTTGTCTTGTATACGGGGCACGAATAAATGTTCATATGAAGAAATCTCGAACTTTCTCCAGGTTTCAGCCAAATGATGGGCAAAGGATCGTAAAGGATTTTTGGAAGTGATTCTCCAATTACCAAGGATTCTCTATCCCATCGTGCACCTTCCAAAAAAAGGCCTCTCACATAAGCCCCATCTTCTGGCATTTTCTCCATTGTGTGTTCCTGTTTCATCACCTAGAATGATTAAACCATTGCTTGATTTTATCTGGAGTGTGTTAAATCCTATAAGTGCGAGTTTGAAATTGTTTCTATAAGTAAATTTATTTTCATTTGAAAACTCTATTCCTTGCTGCACCAGAATGTGTTTCAAGTTATTCAAGAAAAACAAACTTTCCCTGCATTTTCTTACCTCAAATTCAAATCCAACATGGTCTATTGGGATGGTGTATTTTCTGGCATAGTTTTGTAAAACACCGGTCAGAAAAGACTGGGTGAAGAAGAATCCTGAGAGCCAAAAGACTTTGGGTGGCCCATTGATGACCCAATCCTGAATATAGGAAAAAAACCAAAACAAAACAAATACAAATGTAAGAAAAAATCCATTTGTGACAACTCACCAGAAAACGGATGTCTTTTCAGATACATTCCAATAGCACAATGAGATCTAGATGTTGGTGGGACCCTCTGGATACCACCATAAGTTCTATAATTTTATAGACAACAAATCACAGAAGCCAGTTATTTATGATAACTTATTTCTGAAACAACCAGAACTCATTGCTACCGAGAAATAAATTTCAGAAATTAGCAGGCAAAAATAAATAAATAAATAAAAATTAAAAATTATTGCATTTGGACATTTTTATCAACATACTCTCTTTTACAGTCTTGTAAACAGCAATCCCCTAACACCAAAAGCCTGGTTTGATGGGGCTTTGAGCAACATGCTCTGTGGAAGGTGTCCCTGCCCATGGCAGGTGACTTGGAACTAGATGGTCTTTAAGGTTCCTTCCAACCCTCAACCATTCTATGATTCTAGGGAAAAAAAAGGCCAAATGTTCTTACATAGTATGTTCACCAACCAACCACTGTGAGGGCACTTTCTAGCTTTCTCCTCCCCTGACTTGTATGGGGTTTCACTATATCTCAGTACTTCAGCTATTTTAGGCACATTGGAAATTTTAAGTAATTTAAAGAGTGCGCTGAGAATGCAAGGGAAACAATGGCACAGTGAGTAAAGAATGAAATAGCTTATTAAAAAGAGTGTGGAAGTGGTGTCACTTTTTATTAAACTTGACAGAAATTTACTGTCATATACAAAATGTACTAATGTGCTGTTTCTAAGGTATTCTCACAGCTGGTTCAGTGTCCTTTGAGCAGAGAAGTCATCAAGACATCAATTCAAAGTAAAATGCATCTTCTAGAAATAGAAGAATGGAAACTACCCAATGCAGCACTGGAGTATCACCAAAGGATTGGACTCTCAACTCATGCTGCTGAGCAATTGCCCAGCTAATTCTGGTGCTGTTAACACAGTGTGTATTTGGTCATTAGTTCACAATCTGCTGAGGGAGGACAGTACTGACACACGTTGTACACATTCAGCTTTCAACTACCAAATCCTTAGACCCGTCAGTCTCAGCTTAGTGTACCTGGAAGAAGGCCAAACGACAGAGGAGATCAGACACGTAACTTCCCAGTGGCTTCAGTGACGGATAGGATTTGGCAGCCCACATCGATGGTACTTTTCCCATTAGCATGCTGTTGAAAACATCTTCAAGTTCAGATGACATCAACACTTGCCCTTTCATGGCTTTGCCTAAATTTATGAGGCTGCTCCGAACCACTTCAGTAAGCCTTCAGATAAAACAAAGAGATTGTCATCTCATTATTTACTTCTTCCTATCCGGCTAAAAGAGCTCCGAGTCCACCTTGAATGAAGTGCCAATCAAAGCTGGTAAATGTCCTGTCAGAAATTCCTTATCTCACCTGTAGTTATCAAAACTCTCACTTAACTTTGGAAAAGCAAACAAAGAAAAAACACACACAGAGACATGAAAGATAATGAAAAATCCCATTCTAAACAAGGACGTCAAGTGACAAGAGCTTTAAAGATTTAAACACCAGTTAACAGAGTGTGCTGTGAATACTGGGGCCTGGGTATGACTTAAAAAGAATAAAGGAGGCTGTCCTACCTCAACCCAACAAACTCAAATCTAATTTAAGTTCATACTCCAAGGAGAGGGGTACTGTTTCTATATTCAGGTAGTCAGCTGCAGCTTTCAAGTCTTTTTAAAAGATTCACCCTGAGCAGAATCTATCATATTAACTACTTACCGTAAAAGGCTTTTAACTGTGTAAGGCTTGTGAGTGGCTAGCAGTGATGAACACGAGCATATCTCAGGATTAGCAGTGCTACAGAAAACACTGAGCCATACCTGTTAAATCGAATGAGTTCTTGCCTAAGAACTGTATTCATGGACTCTTCATAAAGTACTGGGTATACCTTCATAACCTCTTCAACATCAAAGTCACTGGGTAATTTGGACAGGATGTCTTGTGCCAAATCTTCAACTGTTTCCTGAAATCACAAGTTTGCAGTGAATGAGGAATTTACTATTTTTCCACCAATTTTTATTCAATAAATTCCAAAACCACTATAAATTTTATATTTTTTCTGCATAAGCACATAGGTATTTTAGTCCATTTTCCTAACAACACAATGTTTACATGCTCTTACTCTCTTTGCGCATCATCGTGTCTGTCTGTCTCTGCATGTGCCTGCTTGCTCCTTTTCCATTCTCACTAACTTTAAATTTGTTAGTAATTTCCGTTTAATGTGAAAAAAGATTTTAGGCAATTTCTAAGGAAACAGGCAGCAGGGCAGAGAAGCATAATCCTACTACTGCCACAATGAAGAAAAGACAAAGCAAGCAGTATAAGGAAAACAACACAAAGACCATGTGAATACCCTAACCATCAGAGAAGTTTTACTTACAGCATATTAGACATCAGAGAATACGATCATCTGACAACCCCATAGAAAATAAGGCTCCATCAATTCCACTTTTCAAGAATTCACTTGTGTATAAAAGATAGGATTTCAAATCTGAGGGGCTTGAAAAGTGAATTATCCATGTCTCAAAGGAACATGGATTTGGCCTGAGTAAACTGAGCTGCAGTAAACAGGATGTAGGAAAGAAATTCCCACAATCTTCACAACTGGGTCCCATGGAGGGGTAGAGGACAGTGATCTCACTGTGGCCAAGTGATTTCATTCTGTCAAACCACCCCCGAGTCAGAAGCACAGTTACATGTTTGGGACTGTAGAAACTGAAGCAGCCAAGGGGAAGCAAAAAAAAGCATATCTCAAAAAGCAAGCATTCAATGAGTAATAACAGATTGGAAGTGCCATGATGGCACAGACTTCACCAGGAAGACATATTTTGCCTCTTATGGGCTTATATTGCTTGCCTGATGGCTGAATGACTTGATATCATTTCCTGGTGCTCTGGAGCCTGTCCCCTAGGGAGAACGGCAGGGATGGCCATACAACCACTGCTAGATAAAGTCGAGCCAGTAGACTGGAATTAAATATCTTACTTTAAATTTGCCTAGAGATGGATGTGATTTGAAGTTCTTTATCAACTGTCATTGTTAACTCTGCTCTAACTACAACTCATGACTGAAGTGAAGCACTTCACTGCTAGTTTAAAACACAAAATATGAAAGAAACGTTCTTACTCAAACGGCATGTTCTACTCAACCAGGTGGCGTTGTGTGACATTAACCTATTTGAAGTCATTAGGGCATCAGCCATCTTTAAAGGTTCTCCTGCGCCAAATCTGTCTGCAGGGACATTCACATCTACTCCCAAAGCCACAGTCACATGATGAGAGGTGTTGGATTGCTCTGAGACCTGGAACAGGACAGGAAAGGGCACCTTTCCAGAGTGCAAGTTGATCTTTCTTCCTCAGTTACCTGAGGGGACTTCCCACCTCCTCCTGCCTCTCTAGGTAAAGTCAGGAGCACTCCATGGAAAAGCTGGTTAGTCTCCTGGTTATCCTTGGTGATGTCTGCATTTTCATGAAGTCCAAACACTTCAGGGTGTGTTGCAGTTGGTAGATTTCGTATGTATTCAATATACGACTGTAAAAGAAATATTCAGATACCAGAAATCATGCAATGCTATATTCATAAATGATGAGTAAACCCAACTTGAACAGAACCTTCCCATTTAGAATCAAATACATTAGTTCCCAGTTAAATGCATCCAGGAATTGAAAGTCCACAGAGATAAATATAAAAGTTTTGAATGATTCAATGACAAGCTGAAGAGCTGCTCTTACCACCCTTCATGTAAGCAGTAAGAGAATAAAAGGGAAAGGAATGTACATTAGAAATACAGAAGGAGAGCTGGTAGGAGCCCCAGAAGAGGGCAGGATGGTGTCTATACACACCACCCCTGCAACTGCAAGCTGCACAAATAGGAGGGATTTGAGCACATTTGTTATCTCTATGCAGTTGTCAGATGACAAAAAGGAGGATGAAAATTGAGTATATACCTGCCATTCCACCTCCTCATCCTGATCACTGCTTTCAAGGCAAAAGCAATTGCAAGAGGGTGCAGAAGCACCCAGTAAATTCCTGAAGCCTGACTCCGATTGGCTTTCTAGAACTGTACAGGAAAGCGGCACGGGAGTGGTTCTTTCCACCCACAAACATCAGAACATTGGATGATCGCGACATCGCCACTGCGGTGTGTTAGATATTAAGTACCCGATTCCTATTTCATACTTAAGATATGTTCTGGCATGGTTTTGTGATCTTACATCTTTTATTTTCTATTCTTTGCATTCAGCATATTAAAGTACAGTGTAGATAAGGTTTTCCCCAGTAACTCAGAGAGAATGTACATCTGTTATCTTCTCACCTCATATGGACCATGTGGTGGTATGTAGTAGTCATCTCCAGGTGCAAGCATATACTTGTCCTGCTCTATATCCTTGCTATAGACTATGGAAAGAAGGGACAGGAGAAGACGCCTGTCTTTATCATCTGTTACTCTACCTCCATAGTTACATTCCCCTGGGAAAGGACAAAGGAAAATGGGATGAAAAAAAAAAAAAAAGAGAATTAATGAGCAATTAAAAATTGGTTTGCAACACTGTAGATATCCAGTAAGTTCAAGTTCTGAAGCTCCAGATCTTCCAAAGTTTTTAGGTCTTATCCTTCAATTGATTCCACAGAAATTAGGCATTTTAACACTCTTGGAAGTATGGGCCAAACTGGTGCGTCTTGACGATGAAAGGTTTAAGGAATACTATGAGTTGTTCTGAGAAACTGCTACTCATGCCACAATAAATAATCTCATGTTTTAAACGGCAGGTCTTCTGCTCAAAACTCTTGTAAGAATTTTTAGAACTGTCAAAATCTGAGCCACGCTATATATCTGATACTTGCCTTGTTCCTTTCATGCAAATTTAACATGATCATGTATGTATGCGGTAGAAAACAAGGGATCACAAATATGCAACACCCCTGTGCAGAAGGGCTTGGAGAGATTTAAGTAACAGGCAAGCAATGAGGGGAGGTTTACACTGATAGAAAGTACAGAAAACAGCTAAATGCTCACAGTTATTACTTTAATCGTGACTTCCAAAATTGTTTTTCAGATAAGGATTCATAATATCAGCAAAAATCAGGAGTGATCTTTATAAGGTTGATAAGGGAGGTGCCAAGAAGCAGCTATCTTTCTTGAGAAAGAGAACTGAATGGCCACAGCGACCAAGTTATTTACACAGGTCGACATCTCCTGCTTTAAACTGATGAGTATTCTCACACCCTCTGGTAAACTGCCAGTGCTTACTCTATCAGGATCATATTGATCAGCTAAGGTGAAACAGAGGCCATTGACAGTTTTATTTGACATACGTGAAACAAAGGGCAAGAGGTTTGCTGGACCATTAGTAATTCTTCTAGCTGTATATGAGCCAAGAGAGCAATGACATCTGCAGGTTCAGGATCCAACTTGGCTGTGTGTGGAAGGCCAAGAAAGTAAACCCAAATGGAATCCCCTCCGTTTGTCCAGAACTCCTCAGTTTAGCACTCTGCCGGCTGACAGTGTCTAGCAAAGCCAACACATGTTAGAGGCTGTAATGCCCATACCTGTTAGATATGTCAGGGCTTCAAATGGGGTTTCTTCATATTCATTCAGAAACATCTGGAGCTGTCGCATACTGATTCTGAGGTCAGATTCGTTGAACTCATATGGAATGTTCCAACCTGTTCAATTCAGAAAAGAAACAGGGCAATGGTGCACTGAACTGATAACCATGCTCAGGAAACGACAGTATTGGTACCGGGTTGCTACTACAGAGCTGAAGATAACAGCTGCCAGACAGCACCTAGAAAAAGCCCTGGAACTCAGCAGGCTGTTTATTGCACAACGGACAATACAACTCCCTAACAATATTGTATCCTAAGGCAATATTACCATCATTCCATGTTACTAAAACATAAGCATGGACATTTTGGCATCACACACTCCTAAAGTACTATATTCTACCTTAAGTAGAAAACAGATCTGCTCTGGAGATGATGATGAGTTTTAATTCATTGATTGATTTTAATTTGTATTCAATTTGCCCATCTCTTAGTACTGTTAGGATATGACATTCAGAGTAACAGTGCAATAAAAACCATCACACAGAAGCATACTCCAAGTAAGAGACTCCTTTAGAAAACCAATACCACTGAGCATAAACCAAAAATTAGGGCTATTGCTGCAACTATACTTCTTCCTCCAGACAGCTGGTCACATTAAGCAGTTGATGTTGCTTTTGAAAATGATCTCTTTGTCACTTACAAAAATTACATTTTTACTTTAAAGCAATAAATGATTACCTTCATACTGGCAGTTTAGTGTTTATTTAAACAGCTGCCTATTAAAATAGTGACTTTCAGTCAAAATGTAACATTTCATAACAGAAGGCTGAAAACTTCATGTACACCAGTGAAGAGCATAAGCTTCATATAGCTATAAAAATGTAATCTATAACTCCATATATTTCTACATTTTATGTAGAAATTCTATATAGGTTTCTAAATATTTCAAGGTGATAGAAAAAGCTGAAGCACAAATCTTATTCATACATATCCCTTCATTGCTGTATTACGAACAACGGACTGCAGCTACATAAATTTGTTTCACACCAAGTAATCATATGCACTAGCTTTGATAAAATGAAGTCTACAAATAAATAACAGAAGTGGAATTCAAGAAGACACATCTTTAATTATGAAAATTTAAAACAGATCTGGATTTGATGGTTAGTTAGACCTACAGTAATAAATTAATTATCTAATAATCTATAATTTAATGTAACTACTGTATAATGTATTTACTTGGAAAACTGGTATTTTCTAGTCCTCCTCTAGGGTAATACTTTTAGTAGTTTCAAGCAAACTGATTCTTATTCAGGCAAACTGAATAAGAATCCCTGCAAATAACAGGTTTTTTTTAATATTCTGTACAGCACAGACTGCACTCTTGTAATGTTGCTAACAACTATATGTCTTTTCACACAGAGGCTCCAGTAACGCTTTTCCAAAGTACTAATCGTTTTGAAACAACCTGCGAAATAGTCTAAACCTTACCCAGTGGTCCAAAGTTTCTCCTTTCCTGCACAATAGCATGAAAAAAGCAAAGGCCAAACAGCAGTTTTTGCCACATTTCTGGCTTTTGACAACTGCTAAAGAACACAGGGTCACAGATGGGGTCATTCAGGTAAGATCGAAGAAGGTTCACTCTGATTCCTTTTGGAGGCTCATTTGTCATCTTGATGCCATTCTGGAGGATACTGACAGGAAACTTTTCTGATGGATAACTAGTTAACCACAGCCTGAAAATAATTTTTAAAAGCACATTATCAAAAAGTCATCGGTTTTGATCTGCAGAAGACTAAGTTTTATTACTTGCTTAACTATAATGATAACATCTAAATTTGTCCTTAAAATGCAGGAATAAAGTAGATTACATTGGACAGGTAGAAAAGATGACATCCTAATTAGGTAACTTCATTTTATCACTGCACATCAATGATACAAATGTTATACTCAGTTGCTCACACAAAAGAACTTTCACTTCTTTTTCCTAGTGTCTTCAGCAAATAAGAAATACTCCCATTAAAAAGAGCAAAATATTAAAACTCCTACCTGAACTTCTCATGGGTATTCTCAGGCACTATAACTTCCTCACAGATTTTTTCCAAAGCAGGCATCCAGCTAGTTGCAAGATGGCAGTTCTGTAATACTACCCAGGTTCCATCAGTAATAGCCTGATAAATCATTTTTGCTGCTATTGGGCCCTGGCCCTGTCCAAGTGAAACAGTTTGAGTGTTTGCACCTCCCATGCCAACATCATCAGCAAATTTCAGCAAACCTAAAATGGCAAGTTTCACACATGCAAACAAAGTCTATTAGAAAGCAGATCTATGTTATATTCATCATTTTCATAACATAAAAAGTTATTCAATGGGGAGAGGTCAACAAATATTTTACTCAATTGAAAACAAAACAAAACAAAGAACAACCGAACACCTCAGCAACCCAGAAGTAGCATCAAATGCTGTATCAGTCACTGTGTTTCTCAGGCATATGCCAGAATTTGTTATAAAGTGATACTGAAAAAAAACCCAAACCACTAAAAACTAGCCAGGTTAAGTGCCTGTCCTCTCCTTTAACCCTGAGTGCCCAGTTTCAGCCTGCGCTACATCTCTCTACTCTCTCTGTTGTGTGGATACAATTGTTTATGGGGATTGAGCCGCAAATTGGATCTTTAGATCTGGTTAAAAATAACCTACCATCTTTGCCATCAAAACTAGTGCCTCCTGGAAACACATCCTTACAATATGGCCCCATATTACAATTCTTTTGGCAGAAAACCAGGTTTAAAAATAACCTGGGTGGTTATGTTTTAAAGGACATTTAACAGATGTGGTTTTAAGTGTGGTCATATACACCGTTTAATTAGTAACTGAGAGGGAGGAAACTCTGGAGGAGGGGTTGCAACAAAGACTGGGGCAAGTCCCAAACACCCACGGAAAGAAGTGTAATGCAAGCATAAATTATAAACTGGTCTGGATGTTACAAGCTGTTAGAGCCCTAAATTGCTGCTCAGACACCTAGATGTTCATTCATTTCACTTTCTAGCAATTTTACTATCATTGTTTATATACGAGCAGAAGCAAATGTCTGATATTCCATCATTGCTGTATTGTACTTTAAAGACACTTAACAGATCAAATGAAGGGGCCTACAGTATTGTCAGTTTAGTCACACTCAGTGACATTTATCCAGATAAAAGAAGACTTTTTTTTAATACCAAATCTCACCTGCCATAGGATCAGCACCCGGTGATAACACAAAAATCAAAGGGGCACAACAATTTGAATCACTGTAACTTCTTCCAAGATCAAAAGTAGGTGGTTCAATAAACGTTCTTCCCATATTTTCCACAATGAACTTCTGCACTGCCGGAATAATTTTGTCAGGTCTCAAACATCTGAGAATAACCATGCGATCTAACCCCACCAGCGTGTTCCACGCATCGGGGAAGGCTTCTTCATGGGGTCTTACAGAGTCATATATGACTTTCCACTTTGAAAAATTCACTTTTACGTGTTCCATTAGTCCCTGGAGGTTTGTCAGACTAGATGCATGTACGAGTTCAGCCCACGATTTGTCAGATAACCAATCTGGAGCTGGATTGGGGTGAGGATTATCAAGAGCAACACCTCCTGTCAGTAGGAAACGCCAAACTTCATCGTCTATTTGGTCTTTTCCCTTCATAATGCTTACTGTCAGAAGGAAGGAGAATAACAGCTTATCCTTTTCAAACAGCGAACGACAGACATTATTATAGATGCTTATTGTGAAATGCTCAGTTATATTTTTAATTCTCTCTTCTAAATATTCGCTCTTTTTGCTTTTAGCAATAGATTGAACGTACAAGTTAATGAACCAAACCAATGAATACTGGTACATAGGTTCAATGTTTGCCAGATCAGAGACGCAGAAGAAGACAAGAGCTGAATGAACAGCAACTGGCTTATATCCTGTTCGAGTAGAATCTATTTGCATCTCAGTTACAGAGGAGATTTTTTGCTTTTCAGAAATTTCTTCAGATAACTCTTTGGATGAAGACAAAACATTAATTGCTGTTTCATCTTCTAAGATGTTTCCTTCTGAACTGGAAAGGATCTCCAGGATTTTATCTTCTATTTCCTTTAGTTGTTTCCTGTTGGCTGCGCTTTCTATAATCAGTTTATTCTTCTTTTCTTCTAGCTCAGGCTTTTCTTCTCTAGCTACAATTCCAAGAAGTTGGTCCTGAAGACCTAAAGGTGTAATCATGAAGTTGAGCAGACAAACTTTCACAGCCACTTCAGGAAGATAATGAGGATTTCTTAAGCAGGTTGTTATGTAAAATCTGAAATCTCTTGAATATTCAATGATATTTTCCCCTAATTTCATGCATTCCACTCCTTGTTGTTTGAATGTTAGCTTTAATAAAATGGGTTCTATGAAAGCATCTAGTTCTTCACCAATATTTTCTAGCAAGACTGGTGTTCCCAGCTGAATAGCATTTTCTAACGTCCTTACATAATGTGCGTCAGATAATTTGATAACTGACAGTCTGTTAGATTTCTCCATATTTTTTACCCACTTGTTAGCTTGCCTTTGAGGATCTATCATTAAAGCCCATCTTCTTGAGTTAGAAACAATTATACCATTGTCAATGGAAAAAGAATCAACTGGCAATCCAGCAATCTGCCACGCACGGATTTTTACTGGATCCCCTAAGGTATTACTTAAACTAAAACCACTGGAGCACGGGATGTTCTTTTCATTACACAGGACTTGCCATTGCTTTTGACATTTCAGGCGGTAATCGACAGTAAAGGCTCCCAAATAAGCGACAGTTCCTGAGGATAACAACACATCTCCTACAAGGTCTATGTATCGATTTCCTAGCAATCGGGCAGCTTCCGTCCACCTTTCTTTCTCTCCACCAAGACCACGAATTAGCTGTTCAGCTCTCACAAGCTTTTGTGAACAGAGTTCAATGTTATTTTCTAATTCTCTCTTCCGGTCGTTCATGTTGTTAAACTCATCATTCAAAGCCTGGAGGCGATCAACTACCTCCTTCAGTTCTTCTTGTTTTGCTTTTAGCTTCTGCATCTGAACGCCCAGTAATTCTTCTGCTTCTCTCAAACGCTCACGCTTTGGGGCAACCTCTTTTGCAATACGGTCATATTCCTCCATGCGACGCACCCAGTTGCATAGTCCTTCACAGGCAGATGAGATATTTTTTATGACTTCTGGATAAAAATCTGGATGATGAATAAACCTCTCTCTAATTCTCTTCATTATAGCTGGAGGAATATTATCCTTGTCATAGGTCTTCAAGCTCTCAAGGAATTTCAAATCTCCAAGAATTTTTCTAGATGGCCCCCAGTAGTCTTCTATCATTTTACCTATATTGCAAACAATACTAACATCAGGCTTAAAGCATGCATGTTCAGACTGAAAAAAAAACTACTTAGAACATAATATCAAGAATTAACATCAATGACTTTGTAAAGGAATTTTACTATGCAGTCGCTCTTAACTAGTTTGGGAAAATCATTACCTAAAGAAATTTAGACAGGAACTTCACTATCACTAACCTATGTCATATTTATTAATTACATAGTAACTCTAAATCAACCAATTAAAATAAGGGAAACAAATTACTACAGTCTTTCTTAGCCTAGTTTTTTAGCTAAGTCAGTAATTATGTGAAAGCATTCCTTCCTAATCTAGATAAAGCAGTTTTGGATGAAAGACATATATGGAATTCTTATTTTCAATTACGAAGGGTTGAATTCTGTGGGGGCATAAGGTAAAAGAAAAATGAAAGAAAAAGGTCTCTTTCTTCTCCTACCTTGCAAATCCTGTGCAATCCCACAGCAACAACATAATCCACACAGAAAGAGCTCGTTAATCACCATTGACAGGGGTATAGCTAGAATTCTGTCTCCCAATTTAACTGATAAGGTTTGGTAGGAGGGATGAGAAGGGAAAATACAAGTGAATGGTGCACAGCACACCTCCAGCCCCCAGATGTCCTGAAGGCAATGCAAATCTCAAGATCGGGCCAAAGCAAGTTAAAGAGAAGTCTTCATGCTGGTGATTTGGACTGTATTTTAAAAGCTTGTACAAAAGTCTCAAGCAAGGGCAGTATGTTATAAAAGCCAAACCCAACTCTTACCTATTCAGTGTAATTACAAGTCATTGCTAGCAAAATACACTTTTAGTGCACATGGCTACACTCAAGCCAGAAGCACTTCACTAGTACAGCACAGCAGTACTCCAAGCATTCCTAGGACAGGAATAACAAATACTACACATCATTACCACTGCCACTTGGATCAGGCTTTCTCTCTGGTTTTGTTCCCTTCATGACACAGATGCTCTCCATGACAAGCTTAACAAGACCAGGTGGATTCTGCATGGATTTCACAAGGGAGATGTCTGAAGGATTCAGGGTATCAAGAGCGGCAATCGCTGCCTCCAAAGCCGGCATGGCCTTAGCAAGGTCTCCTTCACATTCATCCTGTTAAAACATCGGACAGAAGCCTGTAAGCCTTCATACAATAGCAGATCTGCAACCTGATTACCCCACTACAGCACAGCCTCAGAGAACCTCCTCTGCTTCTAAATACCTAATAAAAAGATCCTTCAAAAAATTGTGTTTCTTGGAGAGAAAACCACTTTCACCATTTGATTTTGTGGTTTAAAGAGGGAAGGTTTGTAGAGAAATTACTAACTTCTGTAAGCTGAACTGCTTCTAAAAATCAAAGTCTCTCCGATCTGACAAGAATTAAAATGCAAGTGAGATACAGTCGTTCTTAGTTAAACCTCACAGTGCTGATCAAGTGAAAAATATATACTGTGTAGCTTAAATTCTTTATCATGTACTCAGATCTCAGTAATTATCTATCTCATCTGTCACTGACATTTCCAACTGCTTACATTAAAAAAAAATAAATTGAGGAATCCTGGAGCTTCCCATGGGAAATTCTGTGCTACAGACATCTGGCTATAGCAATATCTCATAGGTTATACCTAATAGGCCCTCATGCAGCACTGTGCCAAACTACCTCAGCTAACTAAACCTAGAAGCAGTATAAACTCATCACTGAATCTCTTGAGAAGGAAATTCAGTAATACACAGCTTTTGGGATGTGAACTAGAAAGGGAAGCCATGCAAGTACTGTGAGATACAGTCATACTCCAAACAGCCCAAATTCACCTTGCATATATTAGGAACATGTAATTCATCATCTCTTCCAACTTCATTACTTTAAGAGCTTGTAATGATGTGTTAATGGGAAGATCCAACTCCCATTTACTTGGGAAGATTGGAACACGTCATGCTCCAGGAGCAAGCCTTTGTACACTACCTTAATAGCTTTAGCAACAGCTGCTGCTTCATTCGCTTCTTTTTCATCTGCTGACACTAGTTTCTTCTTTGCATCAACTTCAGCTGTTTCCTTTTCAATCTTGATCATCATTTCATCTGTTTCTGCAGAAGTTCGAATCAGTTCAGGCTGAAGGGCAGTCAGTTCTTTCTGCATCTCTGTAACCTGATGAACATTAAAGGAAACCAAGAAAATATTTGTGTAAATATTGCATGCATTTCACATCTTGATGTCATAGGAAAAAAGATCAGAAGACATTATATTAGTATAATCTAAAAAGGGATATTTGATCTAAATAATTATTGAAATAGTTCTCTAGCCCATTTTTCCTAGGAGCTGTTTCATCTAACTGAAAAGATTTTTTTCATTCATGCAATACACTTGATTTTTTTGTGATCAACTTAATGTCAATAATGAGAAATAAATTGATAAATTGGTTTGGTTTTTTTCCCCTCACAGTCAGTTTTAAGTTTATGGAACTCCAAATAATCCTTTATTGCACGGGAGGAAAACAAAATGCAAAAGCAACTTGGAAGGAAACACAGAATTGGTGATAGCAACAGCTCCAAACTGGATGTTCTTCTTCATCCAGTAAGTATCTGGAAGCCCTTTTGCTTTGCATATTGGAAAGAACTAGGGATTGATCACTCAGTTTGAAAAACAAGGTTATTTACCTGGAACCTACTGGGAATCCACTCAAGAACTGGCGTTTATTATTGTCTTACGACATCCTTCAGCTTCCCCCCTATTTTGCAAAGGGTAATAGGTACTAGGATGCTGAGGCATGGATTCTCCATATAAGGTTTTGAAAGATAATGAAATTCCTGAGGTTTATTCCTTCAACATTTAATAAGTACAATCAATTTCATTTAGCCTTCTATTAAGTGCTGTAATCCAAACTTACGTACCATAATTTCTTAAAATGACTAAGCAGTAATCTAACTTTTCTTGCCAGCTTTCTACGGAAAATTATCGATGGTATCGTGAACACAGTGAAGAGAGAATTTAATAAGTTTTATTTTTATAAGTTTTAATCAAGTTATACAGACCCCATACTAAAGTATGCATATGGCACATATTCAGTGTGAAACTTACCTGTGAAGATGCAAATTCAAGTTTTTGAAGTCCCATAAGATAACGAGTTCTCATCATGTCAACTTCTTGCCTTTTGCTATTTAGCAGAGTCTTAAAGGTAAGAACCATTTCTAGGTATGAAGATGGTGTCACATAGTTGTGTCTCTGCAGTGTAGTGTAATAGCTGATGGAGAGCTCTCTCACACTTTCTTGGAAATATTTGCACATTGACACAACCCTAGAGAGAATTTTTTCACATTACTATGAAAATAAAATCAGTCTTTATGTTAATTACGAGGAAACTACTTTAAGGTTATGAAATTGTACTAGTGTTAGAGAAGGCAGAATTGCTTTTTCTCCATTATAAAAAATACTTTTGACTCTTTTCTAAGAGTGCTTGATTTTCAAAAACATCACATACTTATATCTAAATATCTTTGATTTGCACTAATATCTCAGATTTGACTTAGTTTTGTCCATTTATAAAGGCAGTTTCCTGATCAAGTATGTTAGGGGCACGAGGAGAAGGGGAACAAACATTTGCTTCATAAGTTTCTTGACAAATAAACTCATACTCTTTTCTAATGCCATCTTCAAGTTCAACGTCCTCTAAAAACTTGTTGGCAACCATTTCCAAAGCGTCGGCAGGCCAGGTTTGGAACCAATCAATGGTGCAGCAGTTTATCAGTGAAGGGAACATCCGTAATCGATTCCGAAACGCATCTCCAATAGGACTCATGGCTAGGAAAAAAAAAAAAAACAAAACAAAAACCCCACATTTGTTACCTAAGTTTGCTTGCAGTTAGGAAGTAGAAAAAATTAAATCTAAGAAAAACCATTCTAAGAAATAACACATTGGATACAGACCTAAGACAATATGCAAATTTTTCTTCACCCTTTCAATAAAGAAATTGTACAAAGCAAGGGGAGTGGCTTCAATGTTTCTGTTCTCCATCTTTGCCACACTTTGCATTTTCTCAACAATTTCAGCTTTCTCATCTGTTGCAAAGATATTGGGCACATCACCAGTATTTAAAAGCATGTTGATATCTTCTACAAATGCTTCATCCTTTATTTGATTATCACAGAACAAAAAAGACACGTTCTTTTTACCAACACCTGCTTTCAGCATGACTCGTTTAACATCTTCTTTCCATTCATTGATTCCGTAGGACTTTGTAATTTCAATTTGAAAGAGTTCGAAGGTATTCATGTAGGTGGCCAGCTTGGTAGCACTTTGCCGACCACTCCCGCCGACCCCCACCAACAACAGATGTCCATTATCCTGTTTCAATACCCTGCATATCCTTGAGATATGCTCAATAGCAAACTTGAACATGACTAAGGACATTGGTGCTTTGCTGACATTGTTGTATTCCTCCAGGTAGTATTCCATCACAGCTGTCAGTTGCTTGAAGTCTGTGATTTCATCATACACTTTCACATTACTGTCCGGCTTCAAATAGTCTCCAAAGAACAGGCTGCGAATATTATCATCAGAGACATTTCCAGTAGGTGAGAGGTGACTCAGTACCTAGAATCAACAGATAATTCAAATTATTTAGAGAATTATTTTCCTTAAAGTCATAATCACTCTTATCTATATAGTGAGCAATAATACTGTGGGAAGCACTGTTGTTCAGCTATTCTGGTTACTATCTTAGTCTGAAAAAAAAAACAAAACCACAAAACAACACAAAAACACATCTAAATGGAGAATACGCTGTACGTTGCCATGCAAGTTTCCATATATGCATATTTCACAGAGAGATTTTGCTGTCAAATATACGACAAGTTTCCAAAAGTCTTCTCAGAAAAGTATCCACGACTCCCATTGGCTCATCCAAATGTTAACTTAAGCAAAATCCCAGATAAATATTGTGTAGGACATTTATTCCAGATAGTCCTCTGTACCAACACAGAATCGTTTCGATGATATGTATTAACTTGACTAATTGACTAAGAATACGTGTAATATTCAATACTGAATAGAAGACCATCCATACTGTTTAAATGCCCTGATCAAAATGATTTAAAATGTGTCCAATACCAATGGAACCTCAATGTCTTAAGTATTTCTGAAAATTCATCAGTCTTATTCTTGGTCTCAGCACATAACTCAAAAATACCTTATCAAAGCTCTGCTTGAAGGACTTTGATGTTGTCTCTTGTACCATCTGAAAGAATAGCTTCCTGTCCTCCTCATCAACTAAGCGATCATAAAAAACTCTGTAAATCTCATGAATCCAAAGTCTGATCAGTTTATCTCCATCCTGAAAATGTAAATACAAGAAAATGGGTAAATACAGCTCAGGCAGGATTTGTTTAAAATCAAAAGGTTAGAAATGTCCATCTGGACCCTGTTATATCTTGTACTAAACTCAGTGGGAATTTTTCAGTTCCAAGAGGTTCAGCACATGGCTCAGCATCTGCTAAATTAACTGGCTTCCTTACCTTGTTACCACCTTGTCCTTCCTGCCAACACAAACTGGGAGTCTTATGTCAAAGCATTTTTCTCTACTGTATCAAATCTCTCATCTTTCCAAAATAAAGACTGTTTGGAAGGTAAAGCTCACAGGCTCCAATTCAAGCCCTGTTCAAAACTATTGCTGGCTTAGGCTTCTCTGGAACAGCTTGTAGCTGTTTTGTCCTGTTTCCGCACCAAAAACATTCTCACAACAGAAATAAAATTTTTCACGGTCCTTCAATCTAACATTTTACTGAGAAGGGATGAAAAAAGTAGAAGGATGAAAATTATATACTTCTATGAGCATTCATTTGTAGTTTGGGACAACAGGCAAACTCAAAGAATCATAGAATCGTTAAGACTGGAAAAGACCTAAAAGATCATCAAGTCCAACCTTCTACCCAACACCTCCATGACCACTAGACCATGTCCCAAAATGCCACATCCACCCACTCATTTTTTGAACACCTCCAGGGATGATGACTCCACCACTTCCCTGGGCAACGTGTTCCAATGCTTAACTACTAGTCTTTCAGTAAAGAAATTCTTCCTAATATCTAATATGAACTTCCCCTGGCACAGCTTGTAACCATTTCCTCTTGTCCTGTCATTAGTTATCAGGAGAAGAGGCCAACACCGGCCTCACTACAACCTCCTTTCAGGTAGCTGTAGAGAGCAATAAGGTCTCCTTCTCAGCCCCCTCTTCTTCAGGCCGAACAATCCCAGCTCCCTCAGAATATCTCAGGGTTAATTTACTCAGTCTCATTCACTGATGAGCCTGCCATTTCTAAAAGAGAGATACTGAGACTTTTCCCATGTTTGTTTCTTTTTAGTTTGCAAGTTCAACAGAAGAGACTGTCCGACTTAATGTGCAGGCTTTAACAGATGGGCCTTGGATCTCTGGGTCTAATTGTAATACAAGTAAAGAATATTAACAAATGACAGCTGTCTCCTCCAGAGACAGTCCCTGGATAACTTGCTATATACTTTCTGTCTATCCTGATTTCAAACCTTGCAAATATATTGAAATCACACTGCATGTATTTTGAGATGTTTACCTACTGATATTATACAAACAATTTACTTTTTTCATTGTTTTTTCTTAGAGGAATATAACTAAACTACAACTTACTTGCAAATGAGTGTGTGGGCAGAGCAGCACTCCTTTAATAACCCTGGAAAAATCCCGTAGATTAAAGACATAGTGGGATTTTGAAGGAGTGGGGAGAAAATTCCCAACCGCCATTTTATATATCGCCATTGTTGCCTGGACCATCATTTTACCCAGCCTTAAGAAGGAAAAGAGATATAATTGTAGCTTCTGCAGATAAACCACAGGAGAAAAAGATGACAAGGTGTTACAGGAACTATATCACATTACCTTAGAAACACAGGCTCAAAGCCTTTGCTGAAGTGCCAATCAGCAACTGCAGTAAAAATCTTGGTTAATACGTCATCATCGAAAGAATGTATAGATACAATATTCAAGTGCCGTGTGAAGCGTCCTGTAATACACCCAAGATGATACAGGAAAATTCAGAGATGTCCAAATATTATTCCACCTTTCAGCTAGCATATGCTAGCATCGACTGTCACTCAAACAACATTTGAATCTGGCTTCATCTCCATGATTTTGTTTCTGGCAAATTTCTGCCCCAGCAGTCATGCCAAAGGAATATAAACTGGTTTACGTTTTATATCAGTATTTTGCTTAGAATAACTGGTTTTATATGAAAAGCATGATTCTCCACTACAAAGCCACTAGAAAACAGAACCTCCCTTATGGTGATATGACAGGAATCATGGACTTGCAGGTGATATGCTTGTAAGCAGCAGGTGATACAATTTCAGAAGAGAACTGCCAGAAGCACTTGGCAAGAAGATGTATTCCCTCCCTTTTCTGAAGAACAGAAAACGTAAAAAGCGTCCAGTTTTCTAATTTTACATTTCTTTTTATCATTCATAGTTTAATCAACATTAAAAATATTGTTTCTCATGTTGATTAAACTCCCCCTGGAAAAGGTACAGATTTGACATTGAGCACAGAGACTTCTACTCAGCACGACCCGGCCAGGGAATGTACCTGTAGGTTTACAAGCAATAGAGCAACGTAGAATTTGTCATCAGGAAAACTGAACCTGCCTCTTAACTTCAGTCAATTAGACAACTACTTGCCCTGCTAATAGATTTCCTACCTGTAATATCATTCCTGCCTCCTCCAGGTGGACCCATGGCTGAAAGAAGCAGCACATCTACAATCCTGATCTTGGACTTATCTTTCTTGTCATACCAGTGACCATGATCAATCCACTGCCTGAGCAGCTCAATAGGTGGCTGGGCTCCATACACTTCCTTTGCAGGCATGTTTAGGTCATCTGTGAAGAATACAAGCACATAGCCATTGAATAAAAATACTTTAGCATTTAGGAATTAATACTTCTCTTTCAAAGCTAAGAAGAAAAAAAATAACTGAACTGAGAGAGAAAAAGGCTGTGTCTTGTTAATCTTGTTTCCCATTAAACTAACCGGAATCAAACGACATTATGCTTCGCAGACCTGCTTTGAGGTGACAGTTTAACGTGGTGTGGTTGGTGATTTTACTATATCTCATGTCACACTGCAAAACTACAAACTATTCTGAAGACAACCACCACTTAAAGAGTTAGAAACCTTTCAGCAGGGGGCGGTGCTAATCCTTCTTTGAATGCCTGGAAAAAGCCAAAGAGCATCGAGGCAATCCAAAATTACTAGTCTCGGTGAATCACTTCTTGTGCCTAAAACCAGAATTAAAATGATATAAAATCCCTGAAAAAAACCTGTCTTACCCACAAATATTATAGCTTTCTTCCCCAAAGGAGGTCCAAATACTCCTTTTCTTCTTCTGTCCAGCTTAGACATAATAATATCCTGGGTTTGGTTAGCAGAGGTTCTTGCAGAGAAGTTGATGAAGCTTGGGATGTATCTTTGCTTTGGAAGTTGTAGTAGAAAATTGTTTGTTATAGCTGATTTTCCAGTGCCAGTGGGACCCACAAAAAGCAAAGGGACATTATGCTCCACATATGTTTTAAGAAAAAACATTTGTCTGGCAGTTTCCATTGTTGGAATGATCAGCTCAGACACCTGTTACACAACAAAGTCAAAATCAACATGAATATTTAACAAGCAACTACAGGAAGCCTGTAGGACAAACACTTTTTTTTTTTTAAATTCTTTTCTCTGAAAACTTAGGCTAAAACAAGGTTCTGGGAGACAGTATGGCCCTACTTCTTGATCAGTGTTTATACAGTAAATAGCACAACTAGTATTATCTCTCTCATTATTCATAGAGACTGTATAAAGCCCAGAAGAACGGTAGGGTGAAGTAGTTAAATGTGGCTTAACAGGGCTCCCTTGCTGGGCGAAGGGAAATGAACAGAGCTATGGAAATTTTTTTGTCTTCCTCATCTTTCACTTATCATTGGTAGCTGTGCACTAGGTATGAAGAAAAGATTTTAGCCAGAAGAATTAAATAGAATCTTAACATCTCTCAAGTACTTAATAGACAAGACAGTTGCAACTACAATGGAATGAAAAGCTGAACAAACATCACTTGAGTTGTCTTGAAATTTCATCTGCAGAATAGGTACCTTCTGCATATCTCTGCTGTACTACACTTCCCTTGAGTTCACAGATGCCATTAAAATGTCAGTGACCCTATTTGGAAATGGAGGGACTCCAGGACTCTCAGTACTGCTTTCCATGTGCCAAAGAAGCAGTAAGTCTCTTTGCTTGCTTTCTCTGATTCGCTTATACTATAATATCATGACATCAATGACAGAAAACAAAAATGAAGGAACGGACATTCAGGCTTTGTCTTTTTCCTACTGTGATTTCCCCAACATCAGATGCTATTACAGAGACAAAAGCAGAATGAAAAAATTTAACCAGCAGCAAACCTCAAGACTCCACATTCACCTGCAGTGCCAAACTATCAATATTGATGGTACCAGAATTAAACATAAGCATGATAAGGAGCCCATGGAGATTAAGGAAATGTTGCAGATAAAACAGTGAACAGTCTGATACAGTAGAATCAGAGCTAGCTAAAGTAGTTGATTATATCTCTAAACTATTTAGTCAAATAATTTTCTATAATGAAAGATATCAACGTGAACCTTAGCCCCCGGAGAGATAATTTGCTCTTCTTTTGTGATGTACTCCATCCACATGTTCCACTGCCCACTGCCATGCTTGTGAAAATAGAAGTCATAAACACTCCCTGTTAATTGAGAAACACAACAAAGGAAAGCCCACTGATTAAAGAATAAAAATAAATTTCAATTCTTTTAGTGTGAGACATCCAGCACTGTGAGATAATGAAGGCTTTCTAGTACATGAGATACCCTTCCCCCCCACTGCCATTATCATCACCAAATTATTTTAGGTCAGATTCAGCTACACTGTTTGAGTACAACACGAGGCATATGCTCCTCCAGGTTAAAAGAGCCAGGAAAGAGCATCCAACTGTGCAGCACAAGCCTTGGCAGATGGTGGCCCTGCTGCAGACTTCGCATCTCCAGGCACTCTATTCTCCCCTGCAGTGTTGAGTTTTCTTACTGCTTTATAAATGGCCAGGTAAGTACAGTTATGAAGAAGCACCTTTTTCTGGGAAGATATTGCTTTTGCTGAGTTTCACACTTCTAGGGCATGGGTTTTCATCATTCATTCCCATTAGCAAGTTACGGTAAAACAAATCAAATTTCTTTCTGCTGTCTGCATCGATGATCCCACCAACTGTCCAAACCAAAGCAAAAAGGAAAAGCCCCTGCAGCCACCAGGTGATATGCTGACTAGAGATGTTTTCCTTCTCCTCTTCCTCCGATGGCTTTAATTCATCTAAAACACATGTTTTGAATTTTAGTTAGATGTCAGTAATAACTATAAATTCCAATTCAAAACGCGTTTTTGCAAAAGTATTCTGAGCCAAACTCAGAGCATTGACTTCAGTGGAACAACGCCAATGTACAGAGGGAGGGTCTTGTCTGTGTAAAATAGTGTTTACAAACGAAAATAAATGAGAAGAAAAAATATTTACTAAGGGGTCCTAGTTCTTTTCTTCAAATGCTAGCAAACAGCAAGCAAAAATACAGCAGACACTCACAAGATCACATTCAGCTTCATAACGGCACCAGCTCTGTACGCCAGTCAAAGCACTATTGCTAATTCTGGTCAGTGAGAAAGGACTTGTGTGACGTGATTGCAACAGTAACAGTATTCTTTAGGTATTTCCTTGCATCTGATAACAAGCATCTTGTTAGGGAGGACAGGAGGGAAAAAAAAAAACTGAAATAAAGAGAATAAGGTTTAGGGTACTTACCAAGCAGACAAGTAAGGAGTTTCATCAAGCTGTAACTCAGATGAACAGAGGATGTTTGTACAATGGCTTTGCAATGAAGGTGAATAAACTCTAAACAGGGCTGAACTAGCCACATAAACAGGTCATTGACCTGCCAGGAAAAAAAAGGAAACGGCTTTAAACAATGCAGGACTTGGCACATTTCCCACTGTCCCTGAAATATAAGGCATCATAAATTTAGCAGAGAGAAGATCAGGAAAGGACCTCTGAAGAGCAGTACCTAAGTGTTCACAAAGTCATTATCTGATAGTGAACACAAGTTGCTTCTGCCATAGAGCATTTCTCAAGTTAAACCCTAAATGCCTTAGAAGAAGGATGAGTTCAAAACGTTTTGAGTCTTTCAGCATTTCCCATATTTCTCCAGCTCTCATGCACTTTCCTTGCAACACTTGGCATTCATCACTACAAACTAATTTACGACAGCCTTTAGGAGATCTAGGATCCTCTATATCATGAAAGTACTTCCAAAAGTTTGATTCTGCATGCCTGCCTTCAGGTTGGCAAACTGTGAACATCACCTTAATCTCCTAAATTAGACCTATGTAAAAAAATTAAGTCTCGCACCAGCTCTCGGTGTTCTTCCTGAAGGTTTGGAGGCAGGGTATTCATGTAGGAATCCTTCAGGGGCTTCCAACCTAACTGTTGTGAGTCCATATAGATCATACCACACCTGGAAAGAACAAACAGCTGTGGTACAGGAATAGATGTGCAGGGTGGGACAGTTCTGAGTTTGAATGCTCTCACACTACCTGCTGACAGTCGCTGGAGATGCCTCCTCTAAGTCTGCTGGCTCAAAGATTAAACTCATTTTCGAATTCATCTGAATTATTTCACCACTCATTAAGCATAGCTAGAAGAAAAACATCATGTAAACATCATCTAGTCATGTCAGTGCTGATCATCTAGTCAAAGCAATGCCTGTCATAAAAATCACTGAACATTCTGCCTAGTGTCAATCCTCACTCACTCATTCATGTTCTTATAACATGTGTTTTCTGACCTTGTCTCAACATTTCCAGGTGCTACTGTAAAGGCTTACAGAGACACAGAGAACAATGCTCTATCTTTAAATAACTCTGCAAGAAAAATCAGTTATGAAGTGCAGCTTTTTTTCTTTTTTTTTTTTTATTTAATTTGTTCAGTGAGTCTTTTAAGCAAATTCAGTTTTCAGTTACAGAACCGAGTTTACGTATTTCAGTTTCTTAAAAGGGTCAATAAAAGAGCCTCAGTAAGCAACCTCACTTCAATAAAGCAGGAGCAAGACAAGGCTTCTAGGGAGAAGCAACAGCTTCTTATCATCTATTAAATCAACTGATATAGCTGGAGGAAAAAGCCATGCTTTTAAGCACATCAGCTTTTCCCGAGTCCCATGCCTCCTTTGACTACCATAGCAACAATATTGCTACTACTAAAGTAGCTATATTCAAGGATGAGGATACTGGAAAAAAATTAGTCTACCTTTTTATTATCATCCAGCACAGTGTTCATGTTCTCTATCCAAACTGCATCCACTGGGCCATCAAAAATAATCCACTTCCGATCATCTGTGGTAGAAGATGCTTGTTCTCTGAATGCATTTGCGAGAACTCCATCTGTCCACTCATGGCTTACAGGATCAAAACTGCCATACAACTGTCCCATAGTAATTGCTTTGGGATTAATAACGACGTATTCAACAGCAAATTCATCCATGGATTTTGCTGTGTAAATAGACAAATAGATGAGCTTGTGAATCTGGCAGCTTTGTTTCATTCAGCAGCCAAAGTACAGAACAAGAAGATTTTTGAGGATCCTGCTTTAGCTGCCCAAGGCAAAAAACCCCCAGACATTTGGCAGCTAGGCAGCGGTAAATACAAACTTCCACTACTTGCATAAGGAAAGTAGAGAGTCCTATGTGCAAAAGCACTTGAAAAAGAGAAAAAACAGAGCAGAACATATTTTATGTGTTTATGGGAGCTACTTACAACCTCCCTATCAGAGCTAGTTTTTTCAAGAGTATTATGCACAAATACTACACTTAACAAAATTCATAAAAACATAAACATATTAGTATATTTTACTATTCCAGTAAATGCAGACAAAAATACTTCCAGATAAATAAAGCAGACAAAAATAGTTCAATGAATAGAAACCTTCCCACCAAGAAAGTAGAATATAGGGTAATTAACAACCTGGGCATATCCCTGAAAAGGAAAAACCTTAGTCATAGAAGTAACTCCATTTAATGAGAAGTCTGTGGCTGAACGTTACCTGCGCACAAATCGCCGAGGGCTCCAGCTAACGCTTTGTACGCACAGGTCTTCCCACTCAAAGGATCTCCAACAATCATGAAACCGTGGCGCACCAGCATCATTTCATATATCTGCATCAGTGACAAGAGATTGGCTCTTGAACATAGCACAAAAGCAAACACTTAATGTGTGAAACTAGAGGTATCTCTCCCGCACTCGCTCGCAACAGGACAAAATATCAGCCAAACACCTGCACTCTGTTAAGGCTGACTGAAGCGTTAACCCAAATCAGAAAGCAGCCATATTACTATGGCAATTCTCACAGATAAAATTTAAGAAAGGGAGCCATTCTCCCTTTCTCCTTGCTAAGTGTCATCCCCCAGCTGTAACAGCACCATTGCACAAGGTGTGAGTGCATTAAGCAGGCACTGCAGATCTCAGCCTAAAAGCCTAAACTGAAATCAGTGGTTACCAATGAAGATAATACAAAGGGAACGAAACCACAATTCTGAGGATCTGTCATATGACTGGGCCCACAGAGTCTGAGATTGGACTGCAGTGTGTGTAAGTACTTCAGTCATCCCACAAGATCATGCCAAAACTCAAGTCAAAGCCTTCAAACAGAACACCTTGCAGAGCTATTTGCAGAAGAAGCCCTAAGAAAATTTACTTATTTTTTAAATCTTGGGTTAAGGCTGATGTTTTCTGGCTGAGTTTAAATTCATAATCAGTTAATACAACCTCTACTTAAAGAAAAGATAAAGCATAGTCTGCAAAGCTGCATAAGCCAAGTCTGAACATGAGCCATAAAGTCTGAATTGCTGTCGGAGGGGTCCCTCATGATCCTGTCCCAGGCCACGCATTTTTGCCCTTGCTATTACACTATCACTAGGCTACACTACTTACAAGAAAAAAGAAAAAAAAGTTAAGCATTCTTTAAAAGGTAACTAATACTGGCAAAGGGGAGACAATGGGAACATGGAGCTGAAGGTGAAGCAGAGTAAAGGGTGAGAAATGTCACCACTTTCAAGCCTTCACAAGGAGACTGTGTGCAACACCGGGAATAGAGTCTGACTCCTGGTCCAGAGTTCCGTTCACTAGGCTACACTGTCTTAGCTAGTAAGAGATACAGTTTAATTTTCTCTCCTGAACCGCAAAACCTAAGATGTGGCTGCACGTGTTAGCTGCTTCACAGGCTAGCTGACTGAATTTAAAAAAATCGCTATAATCAAAGCAGGCTTTTACTCCATGATTTTTACTCAGTAAAAACATGCTGGCTTTAATACTCTACTAACTGATCATGCAAACTATTAGCTATTCCTCTGAGACAGAGATAGTGAATGAAGAATGTCTCTGCTCTCACGCTTTTCTTTTCCAGAAGTAAGTATGTGAAAATAAACCTGAATAATTTTTCCAATGAACCATGGAACTGGTTGAAGATCCATTTTTTTTATATTTTCAGTTAGTGCCTGGACAAACAGGTCATAGTCAGGTGTAGGAAGAACCACTCCTGGAAACAGGTCGGATATGATGCCCTGATAAGGAAAGAATAGAACAGTATTTAAACACATATTAAAAAAGAGAAAATTCCAAAAGCATAAAAATCTACCAGTAAAACAACAGTCATATAATTAACAGAAACTTAAGAGGAAATGTCCTCAGCCGGACAAAACTAACTTCTAGGCAAACTGTAGCCAAGAAAGTATTCTGTATACAAACGATAGAAACAAGTGCCTGCACTTTTCATACATACACAGATATCGTAAAAGAAAGCTTGACCTTCTGCAAATTTGCCCTAAAAAGTAGTACAGGAAAGGATGCGAAAGTGGCTGAAAGAATTTCAGTGATCAAATAGAAGGGCATCTGTTGTGAAATTTCAGAGCAACGTGTGTGATTTACTCTTGCTTTTAGGTCTTTAATATTGATTGCTCTGTAGCTTAGCATAGTCTTTGTTTTCCATTAAGGCAGCGCGCAAACAGAAACTTCATTTGCATTCTGACTTCAAATTTCTAATTGACTGTAATTCAGTTGCCCACACACCTTTTGCAGCGCACGGTTAGATTGCAAACTTCAAAGAACGGTTTCCACTAATGAAACAGCACAAGGTGACTTCTAGCAAGGTATCTTATAAAACACTGAAAGTTTGTTTTTCAAAACAATACTATCAGAACCAAAGTGTGCATCCAGATCACTGGACTGAAATAGCTCTATGCCAATATGGTATTATTTAGATCAAACTGTTCTAATTTAAGATAATGATCTGTAGGCTCTTACAATGGACCTCACCATCCCCAAACTTTACCACGGCGACCTGATAGCTTACCTGAAATAATGGCACATCCTGTGCCAAGAATTTGGCCAAGTTAACATCCAGCAAAGCCCGAAGTAACAATACGCTTTCATTTTCAGTGGGGTACTTCAGTTTTAAGTTTCCTGCTGCTGTCAGGACAGATTTAACAGCACGCATTCCATAATCATAGTGGTGCTGAGATGACAGCTGCTCAGAGCACAAACGGTAAGTGGCAACAATTTTCCGGGCCAGACTGTGGATATTAAAACATCACATGTAGAATGAAAATATCTCACCACGCAAAGAAAATAATTTAAGTACTTACATACACAAAGTAACTGCAGTGATTATCAGACATACCAACTGATTAAATGGCCCAAAATATCTAGGAAACAAAACTGGAGATTATGCCACACCAGAGAACGTGTGTGCCATTTTGAAATCCTTTTTGATATTATGATACATTTTCCAAATGATCCTGTGTAGAGGTACAGATCCGTAAACATGAGCTGGTAAACGAGAACTGATGATAAAGCAGGAGATTAAATAGTATTTTCTGGAGAAACAGAACATGGACAGCCTCAAACACATACATGACTTAGAGATGAATGAGGTACATCAGAGTCAACTGAGGGAAAATTCAACATGTCTTACCTCCGAGAGTCCAAAAATCCCATTGAATAAAGTGAAATTTCTCCAATCAAAGCATAATCTGGAACCATCATGGCAACTGTACGAAACAGTGCCTGTAAGAAAAACAGTAACATATAAGCTTAGATGATGGAATATGGTAATAACTTGCACTTATTTTGTAAGAACAGTAACTCTCCATAAATTCATGTACTTCTATACTTTCTATTCAATTTTCATGACTTTAGGAATCATCTGAAATCTAGAAGATTGCATTAGAATTGTTACTGGAACTGTGATCTCATCAAGAGGTTCAACAGATCTGTGCTAAGCATTGTAGGATCAAACGTTTAGAAGAGTTACAATCCTAAAGAACTATTAATAAAGGAAAAGGGAGGTGTCATTCATCTTACTTTCATAATCAGCAAACTAGCACATGGTGTGGTTAATGTCTTGTAAAAGGCCGTGCAAAAAATTGTAGCAATGGTAGGACAAGAACCAGGGCCATTAACAGTCTCTTTGCAGTGAGTGTCTCACTAACTTGTAAAACTATAACAAATTAAATTGGGATTTGGATTGCCAACTTGTTGTAAACCAGAAGAATTTTCACATAGAGAGAGCAGAGTTAAAGCTGTGACCTGGTATCAGTAGACTGAGACCTTTCTGCCTCTTTTGTACAATCCTAAACATTAATTAAAGCTTGACAAAAAGCACAGCAGAATACACTTGAATGGGTTGTCTGTGTATTATTTGATTGCTTTTCTTATTACAATAGACCAGAAGTTGCAAATTCTGTTTAATTTCTACAGAAAATAAGGATTCCAGATTTACCTTCAGATTATCAGGCAGCTCAGCCCGTCCAGCATACCCAGGATTCATCGTGATAAACACAGCACAGGTAGGATTAAGAGAGATCTCTGTCCCTTCAAAGATGAATGTTTTGAGTTTGCGAATAATAGCTTGCTGTATGCTAAGTATTTGTTGGGCAATTACAGATAATACTTCAACCTAATACAAACAGAATAGATTGGAAAACATAAGACACTTAGAGACAATATAAAATGGTTTTGTTTATACATTTTTATGCTTAGATTTGCATTCCTCCAGGTGAAAATCACCCCGTGTGTGATAACTGAGCTTAAATATTAGCTGTGTATTGAAACAATTCTCTGGAAGTTAGTGCCACCATTCCCTATTCAAGCAAGGTCAACAGAGGCTTCTAAAAGCCTCCACAGGGAAGTATTGTCTGCCTGAATATAGACCTCTAAGTTAGGTGGACAGGAACTCCCTCTGGAGGCCTCCAAAAGCACTTTCCTTTCACTTCAGATGACAAAAAGAATTTAGGCTCTTCAGAAAGACTGATTCACTCAATGACCCAAATTGAGGGTAAAAGTAAAGGACGGGTAAGGCAGCCTAGCACCAGTCCTCAGTGCTTTAAAGTATCAAGGCACAAGAATGCTGGGGAAAAAAAAAATAAAAATAGAATGCCCACACTTGAATTAATTAAAAACCAAGTTACAACAGACAAATGGAGAAATTAAGGTGTTAAGAATGCTAAAACATACAAAATAGAACTTCATGGAATTTCCACAATTACTAGTATTTACTTACCTAAAATCATCAGCAACCAAATTAAAAAACAAAACAAACCCAACAGAGTAAGACTAAGAGGGAATGAGATGTGTCTGGTTACCCAGCTAGTTAACCAGGTCACTCAGTTAGTGACACTCAGCTAGTTATCACAGGAATTCCTTCCACTGGGATTTCGCTGTCTTGTGCTGAACATAGATAAATGCAGCCCTGCAACCGTAGCTTGATTTCTCAACAGGGAGAGGACAGTTTTTTCCCAACAAATCAGTGCCACATACAAAACAAGAAATTGGACGGGAACAATTTTTTCAGCAAAAATAACCCAGAATACAGGACTTTGGGAACACAAGGCAGGTACACATGTGTTCCTACAGCAGGCAGCTGAGACCTATTCCCATGCCAGTGATTATCAAAACAAAGAGGCTATGGAACAAATAAAAGTATAAAATTAACAATAATGCTGTCATGTCTAAATCTAAAACTTCTTGTGACTTAAAAGCTTTATCATTTTATTTGTCCGAGTTAAAACATTACCTCAATTCTATTGAACTCATCAAAGCAGGACCATGCCCCAGACTGTGCCAGCCCCTTAAAGAACTTGCCCATTGCCTGGTAATCGAGACCATCGGAGCAGTTAAACACCACACACTACAACAAAAACACAGAGAACATCTCTCAGTATTAACACCAAGTCCACTACAAAATTCTTAGCAGCATCTAAAATAGGAAGGGATTATTATTGCTCATTTTGGATTTCAACACTAGGATGCCACCACAGACACCGTCCTAAATGTGTGCTTCTTACCAACAATTTCTGCGAATAAAGAATAGCTACAGAACAAGCAGTACTTGCTTAAGAATAGCATTTCATGAAATAACTACATATTCGAATATAAAACAATGCAAAGGAAAAAAAATCTGTATTTTGGTACCTGCTTAGCTAGTGCTTTTGCTAGATCTTTTGTTGTTTCTGTTTTACCAGTCCCAGCAGGTCCTTCTGGAGCACCACCAAGATTTAATTTCAAAGCACCCATTAATGTCCTGCATAAACAAGAACACAGACATTAGAAATAATAATCTTTAATGGCAGATTGTTTCTGAAGGGATGGATATGCATTTTCCTATATAGGTTCCCCTGGAAACAATTTACTTTTTCCTTACGTTGCAGTTTGCCCTAAAACAACAGTATTGTCTTCTAACCGATTCCCAGTTGTGAAGGTTCACATTTACGCACTTGGCCTACAAGGAATTTCAAGGCTTTTTATTACATGCATCTGTTCTTTATATCCTCATTTTGACAAGCAAATGCACCGTGCCATCAGCAAAATGGCAGAGTTCTCAAAACACGTTTTCATCAAGCGGCACTCCTCACGACAAGAACTTGAAGCTGGCTTTGTAAATGAAGTGAATCCTTAGGAACGGCTAAGAAAGCATAAAAGTTTGTTTCATAAACCTGGGAATCACACTGCGCTTCAAGTGATTTTCCTTCTAAAAATGAGATCTCTGTTAACACTGGAGGAATCTGGTTATTTTACAGAAGCCTCATTCAAAGGCTTTGCCAACGAAGGTAGTTGTTAAGTTGTGCTGAATAGAGACCGCTTGCTCACTCCTTGCTGTTGCTTGCACTGAAACTACATCTGGCCCAGCTGACTGCATAGTTCAGATTAAGCTAATCCTAACAACAATCACCCCAATTTACAGCTAATGCACCAGCTTCGTGGCTCTTGCAACACCACAGTGAATACCAAACGATGGAGCATTTGCCAGCACAGGCATTAACTCAGGTACTTTACTACAAGTGCCTTCTATACAACAGTGAATTCACAGCTCGGCCCTGAAGTAAAATCTTTACATCTCCACCGTATATTTCCCTGGAGAAACTACAAAAGCTTTTTAAACCTTAGACCTAAAATCACCTGCTAAAATGAGCTGTGTCTCCAGGGCTTACCAGAAGTGAAATACCAAATGTCCTTGAATCCTTCAACCTTGGGGGATGAAATATTTCCATTTCAACCTCTTTCAAGCAAGTGAAGGAACAGGAAGCTAACTGCACTCAAACATCTATGAAGGGCTCTATAATTACCTCATTTATTTCACGAGCAGACATACCATACCTGTATGTCTTATTGCAAAGAAATTAATTGAGCAGTGCTATTGTAGAGTTCTTTACAATTCCAGTACCATAAATTGCCAGCTCTTTTCAGAAGCACGTTCTTGGATATAAAAGAGACTATTAGCCTACTAGTGTAGAAAACTATATGCTGTAAATATTTTACTGTATTTGGGCAAGGAAGATACACATGATTTCCCTCCAAAACCTACAGGAAAATCCTAGCTGCTGAGATTCCTGATATTATTAACTATAACAAATGAAAGTAAATAAATTAATCCAAAAAATGAAAACATTCATAGACAACATGGCTTTACCTATAACATCGATCTGTTAGTGGAGTTATAACCAGACGCAGAGAATTGCCCAGATACTCATAACCATATTTGACTTCTGTTGTAATCATTCGCACCATTACATCGCTCTCCTCCCAGTAGTATCTCAGCTGAGAAACCCACTGGAAGTCATTCATATCTGTGACTTTGTCTTCGACCAGTTTTGCAACCACATCACGAGCTGCAGAGTAACAGACAGATTATTTGAAAAATCTGAACACTTGCACTATTGTTTGTTTACTTAAAACAAGGTATAAGTAAACTAATATTTACATATAGCTATGTAAGAGTAAATCAAGACAGAGTAGTAGGTAGGCTTTCATGTTAGAAAGGAATCCGCATCTATGTTGCACAGGGAATCAGCTTAATTTGATCTAGGTTCCAGCACCTATTCTAAGTAGACAGGAAAGAGTCACTCAGGACTGAGCAATCTCTATTTGTCCAAAGACACTGTGCAATGAGTCTGTAAAGGTTGTTTCAAGTTAGAGAAGGCATTTTAGCTGCCTCTTTCAAACAGTTCACCCAACTAATGATAGCAGCACTGCCCCAGATGCAACAAGAGTGCCAGCAATTCCACATTTACCATGCACAGCAATGACAGTAAGAGCTCCAAGGGTCAGGCGAGCTCCACTGGACAGCTTTCCTCTCACTAACTCAACAATGTCCCCAATTTGTAGATTGCTCTTCTCCAAGAAATCCTGTCACAGAAACAGAACACAAGCATTAGCGTAACGCTGTAGCTAGCAGCTCCATGGGTGCAGCCATTGGAGACAGCCCTTCCAATAAAACATAACAATGGAAGTCAAAGCACTACCCAAACATTTAAAACTCTCTTTCCTATACTGATATTTTATTTTACTATGAACACTTCAAAAAGCTTTATGGCCTGAAAATAGTGTAAGCAAAAGTCCTGTATCTGGGAAGGAGTAGCCTCATGTGCCAGTACATGCTAGTGACCAACCATCTGGAAAGCAGCTCTGCAGGACAGGACCTGGGTGCTGGTGGACAACAAAGAGAGCATGAGCCATCAATGTGCACTCGAGGCAAAGAAGAGCAACAGTGTCCTTGGCTACATTAAGAACATTACCAGCAGGTCAAGGGAGGTGATCCTTCCCCTCTAGTCAGCACTGCTGACACTGCATTTGCAGTCCTGTGTCAGTTTTCAGCTCCCCCACAGCAGACAGACACCAGCACACTGGAGCTAGTCCATTAGCAATCTGGTTTAGTTGGCTCTGTTCAAAACAAGGGCGGGACTACATGATGTTCAGAGGTCCCTTATAATTTGTTATTCACTGTGCTGTGATTCCTTCTCATTTTTCTTACCATATGGATTGCTCAGGAAATTTTATTTGAAAGTAATAAATATTTTCTGTTCTGACTGGATGTGTGGAATGAGATTTTCAAATGGTATTAAACAACACAGACAAGTTAAACCTAAGATACGCAGTAAAGATACAGAAATAAAGATATAATACTAAAATGCACTATTTGGTGTAAGGTTAATTAAAACTCTTCTATTTCCACATTGAAAAAGAAGCCCAAATACTCAGTTGACAGAATTAATTTCAAAATAAATCCTCATCCATCTAGCTCAATTAAGAACACACAAAAGCTCACAAAAGCCCCGTTGTGATGACAGAGGCACTACAAACACACAGGAAAAGTTTCTTTTATGAAATAACAAACTTGGCTGCTGCACCTTTACCACAGGAGAATGTAACAATAACCTGAGAAATAACTGTGCCATTCTCTAAGGAGAGATTTCCACCTGCTTGTTTTCCTGAGGGTTCACATGTAAAGACAGCAGTTAGAAATAATACATAGTGTTTAACAACAGTCTACCACTTTTTTTTTGGTACTTTTATTTACACTAGTATCACTTGTAAATAGAGTAATGCAAATTCCTTCATGTATCCTCCTGATACACATCAAAGTAAATGAGAACAAGTCCTTGCTAAGGCATAAGAAAAAAGAAAATAGAAAATAAAGCATACTCCATGAGTAAATTTTAATATGTTGTTGACTGAGGATCTTCTTTGCTAGAAGGAGTTTTTATTAATTAATCAGTTTAGTGCTTAGAAATAGGAAGGTAAAAGAAAATCTTACTTGCAAAGTTCCTTCCTTTATAGCCACAGACACTTCTTTTGTCCAATAAATGGATGAAACGCAAATAACCACCTGTCCAGGCCACTGAAGTACCCAGGTTTTCTGAGGAACCTTAAACAAAAAGACCCATCCCAGACACAGTAAGTCGTATAAACATATTAGATTGTGGCACTGATAACAATTACTTTTCTCAAATTTCTGTATGTAAAATGCTGTAAATAAATGACAATCAGCATGAAAAACTTTCATACTTCAAGAAATTCAGTTAAAAATTCAGACTGGAACTAATGAACAGGGAGAGTTGGATTCCACGTAGCTTCAAACACGTTTCCTTGGTTAAGAATTTCAGCAACTTGTTCACGCATAGTTGCTTGTGAAATCTAATTTATACTATAATTTGGGAACAATTACCTCGATATATCCTCTTATGCCATCTTGAAGAACTTGTCTTACACTGGCTAGCATCATTTCCTCTACTTGCAAAAGCCATTTTTCTACCATGCCCTTCAAAAAAAGAAAAACAGTTAAGGGACAATACACATTTCCTGATTATGTTCCTTTTAAAGGACAAATTCTTTGAAATGTGCTAGGCTTAAATATACTTTCTTCTGATCTGGGTGTTGTATGTAGGAAGAAGAAAGGTTGAAATTTCCCAAATTCTGACAGGCAACACTGCAGTTTAACACTGTCTGAAGGCAGGTATATCAAGCTAACTCTAAGGCAACCCTGCTGAAGAAACAGCTAGATATGTTTCATACAAGCATAAACAAAAAAAAGGAGATCACAAATTGCATAGACAGTTAAGCTTGGTCATTTTAACCAATAACCCAGGACATGTGTTATTTCTAGAGCATTAAGTGAAAAAGGGTATCTGTAACTCCCCACCTTTCACCTCTTTGGTTACCATACAATTGGTAGGGAAAAATTCAGCGCCACACCTTCACATTGAGAATAGCAGAAAAAGCTGAAACTGAGAAACTTTTCTAAACTTATAATGTTACTATTTCTACGCAGATCTCTTTCAGACTAATGCTCTGATTCTCCACTGTTAGCCATTTATCACTTCTCTCAGTCACCTCTGATTCGGCCATGCTGTGCAATGTTATATACATATGTATAGAGAGAGCTTGGGGTTTCAATATATATACATAAACGTGTGTGTGTGTGTGTATAATCTATCTATCTACATCCTAAAAGTAGTAGGTACACAAAGATGTAGAAAAGTGCCTAGAGGAATTTACCCCAAAATTGGCATGTCTTACTCCTGTTTGTAGGAAATCCTTCACGTTCTAGAATACCAGTTTGCACTTGTACTTCCTAAACATCTTTTCATGATCTGATCCTACATGTCTTAAACCTCATTCCCCCAAAATCATACACTTTTGTCAAAGTATTACTTTAACGTCACACAGTAAAAGAATTACTTTTGCATTCGCTGGGTAGATTTTATCTATGAAAGGAACAAATTCTTTCTCTGAACTGATCATGCCGACAATCTCCAGATCTTCTGTGAACTCCAGTTTAGCAATTCCTTCAAAACACTTCTTTAAATGTGGTTGTACTCGAAGGGGATCCTTTGTTTCAGATAGTATTTCAAGCAGCTCATCATTAGACAGGAAAAAGAATCTGTTAGAAAAATACAATGAATGAACATGCACTTTCCAACCATGAAAATTGTCATTAACAATCCATTAATGCAAGACAGATGGAATTGGTTTTATTGTTGCTTAAGACGCTAGTAAAAAAGAGAGGAAATAAACTCAAATCCCTCTTCTTAAGCAACTATTAAAACTCATCACACCCGTTTCGTCAGAATTTCAAAAGTGACCATCCTTCATCACAGCGGAAGAAAGAAGTGTTCCCAAACTCATGCAGGAAAGACCAGATATATCTATGCAGTCAGTAAGTACCTTGTAAAAACATAGAATCCTGTTCTTCATAATCATATATGAACTCCTACAAATCACATACCTCTGCATAACTAAAGAGGGTAGGGCAGAGATATAACTGCAAATCAGCCATGGGAAAGTATCAAGTTCCTTCAAAAATGCCCTGTGATAATGTCTTTCTAATCATAAGTTTACATTGTGCTAGACAGATTTTGCCTCCCCACCTCCGCCCGTCCCTGCCACTGAAAATTTAACTGCAGCTTGAGGAAAATGAATGATGTCTGGAGAAAAGAACAGGTTTGCATTTGTTGTTTCATGGGACTGTGTCCCACGTGTTTATAAGATGAGACTTTTCAGTTCAGTAGAAATGGTTTGAAAGAGCTTATGGGTCTTTCTGTCTCTTAGGCCTGTTTAATTAATTTACCTTGGGAAAAATAATCTTTTCTTCTCCAAGTAAGTATTCAGCCCCTTTTGAATGTCTTCTAAGAGAGTATTTGCTTCCTGAAGCCTGTCTAACATCAAGGGTTGTTCAGTTGCCACAAGTACCTTTGTGTCTTTCGCCTTTGTAAAAACAAATGCACAGCAGAAATTACTAAAAGTTGCAATAGCTTTTTATATTAAAACTGTTATAATCAATCACATATGTTGCAGGAGGCTAAAAAGCTATATATTTTTCTCTCTGGTGTGCCTTCATGTTATTAAATATGCATGCGTTATTTGACAGTTTTGCTTTTCAGACAAACGGTTTTACCAATTTGAACTGTACAGAAAATAATGCAACAAGGAAATATACACAGGAATTAAAATCTTCAGCACTTGATTCCATGCTTTGAGCTTGCTATATTTTTTTCCATTCACAAATACATTCTGTCATGTACTCTGTCTCCACTTGACAATTATTTTCTTGCCATCTAGGCTGTAATTTTTCTGATAACACTCCTCTTAACTTGAAAGGATACACCTATTTCAGAACAGGCTTCATTATACACAGAGACTGAGCTGTTAAACAGGTTTCAACTTCTATTTAGTTATTTCGATACCTTTATCACACAATCACACACTCCCAATGTTTTTGACAAACATCTCAGCTCACACTGCCTGTAAGCATCTGGCCTCTTACCCAACTTCTTAGTTATAGGGAACTGAACAGGATACCCAGTTGCACTTATCATCCCCATCACCTTATCCTGACACACCACCACCTCAGTACAGTCAAAGTTTTGAATAACCATGCCACTGCTTATTACAGAACAACCACATGCAAGAAAGCCCATTTAGTTCTCTAATAATCTGTATGTTCTAAAAGCCTAATGCAAAATCTAATTGTATCTAGAGAAGACTTTGTACAGATTGTCAATGAACTCTCAAGCAGATCCGAAAGCAAAATTCATTCATCTTTCTACCTAATTCTGATCATTTAACCATGCAAAAGCTAGAAAATTTAGAATTAAAATGTTACTTGAGATCTAATTCATCCTGTAATATCCAGCCTTTACAGAAATCTCAAAGCAATAATGATATTATCTACCACTTTTATTGCAAGACTAGATTTTGGTGAGCTTTAGTAAAGGATTTTCCGCTCCATATTACACCTTCTTGTGACTTAAATACAAATATCTAATTCCAGAAATGCTAGTATATCTTCATGATAATAACAATCATGTACCAGACATGTATAAAAAGAAACAATTTATTATATGCAAGCACTTACCACTTGTGCCATAATGTCCTTCCAGTAGGAATCTACAACTCGAAACTTTCTGCCCTCTTCGGGCATTTGAGCTATAATGTCTTCGGAACTAAAAATTGGTTCCAAATATAACCATGTTGCCTGACATTTTATCCAGCTATCTAGAATATCTTGCATTAAACACAGCTTATGTTCCCAAGCCTGTAATGAAAACATTTAATATTTGAGCAAAATTATATCAAGAATTAATTTACACTGCACAATCAAAGAGCAAGACTTGCTTGGCTTCAAAGGCGAAAAAAAAAGACAAATCCAAAATCTTTTAATCCTACTTGTGTACTTTCTATGTTTTCATCAATGAAAGGATAAAAGCTTAAAAAGGTATTCAAAACAGTTTTAAAAACGAGAGAGATTCTTTTTGAACAAAAAATTTCAGGTAGCACTGCTTTTGTGACTTTGACAGTCTACAGTATAAGGGATATCCAAAGGAACATATTGCAGGGAGAAAACACAGCCATCCTGTATTGTTCATTATTCTGCAAAAGGTACATTGAGATTGTTAAGGCAGCTCTATTTTAATTGCTTCCTTTCATTTCACCAGCTCTACTGCAAAGCAGAACTCGGCTTTGTCTACACTTTGGCTAAAATCCACAGGAGTGGATAGAATGTAGGTGTTAGCATTGCTTACAAGTCATCACCATTAAGCTAGAAAAAGTGATATTAAACATGGATGGGATTTAATAGTCTCTTTTTTTCTGCATAATCTTCCTATTAGAAAATCTTCATCTTTAACAAAAATCACATCTTTAGTAGGACAGTTAACAAAAAAAGACTTTCAAACCCTTATGGATCATGCCAAACCAGAGGATTGCAAATAAATTATTTTTCACAACTGACAGACCTGTATCTTTTTACACAAAGCAGGACAATTTGTTTAAATCAACAGAGCAATTCCCAAGACATTCATCTAAATCCCCATGCTTGTAATGACTAAATTAGCAACGCGCTTACAACTTCTTTAGCTATAAAGCAAGTTTTGCACACCTTTGTCTGGAAATTATTAATTCAAAGCTCTTGAAGAAAAGTATGAATGTGTGTTCTTCGACACAGTTAGAAACTAGGTAACTTCTTATCATGCCAAAATACTTTAAATCACTTAGAGAAAACACATTGAGACACATAAGCTCAACCAAACTGGCTTTTCCTTACCAAGCATTCAGCTTCTAGTGGTTTGATGAAGGGAGAGCCACACATTGTCTGAGTCTTAACAATGTGATCATCCAGCAAAAGCTGGATGTCATCCACTGCTGACAGGATGTTAGTGTCCTGTAAATATATCACATTTTGATAAGGCAAATAGCAGTTGCTTTATTTCACCACTCTTCAACCTCACACTCATTCAGCTTATGGTTTCCCCTTTCTCTATGATGGTTGAAGGTAGAAAAAAAGTAACAAGGCATTCAGAAAGCTTGCATCTTTGAAGATATGAAATGCTGTCTCCACTGCACAACTCTGTTTCAAAGGTCAAGAGAGAGTTTTGCAAATGGGAAGCTAGCTGGGGATGCTAGTGATTTCTGACTCAATCTTTTGCACTGAGATTCTCACTTGTTCTAGGCAACTTAAAATTTTACTACAGTCAAGCTTTCCCAAAGAGACTGGAGAAGCTCCCAGGCTTACAGATTTATTAGAACGAATATGTTGAGATCTCAAGTTAACCAAATACAAGGATATATATTAATGGAGACATTTGCCCAGGCTCTGGGATATGGTACCGCTTTGCATCACGCCACAATCAATCATAGCTAACTTCCCTCTCCTATTCCTCAACTGGTATTCAGAATCAAAGTCATTGTTTTCAACACTATATGTATATATTGGTTTGGTGTTGACTCACAGTATCCCTGTACTTCACCAAACTGAACTGCATGTTGACCCACTCGGATTTCATTTTCTCAATTGATTTCTCTAAGGAATACTCCTTACTTGCAGCTGCTCCAATAGGCTCCAGCCTAAATTGAAATGAAACATATCTTTGAAATGTTGCAACACAGATGAAGAGCAAAGAAAAAAGCAGTTGTAGGTAAGAGTTGCATACCAGACTACTTTTTATATGAATTTGTTAATAACATCGTAGACCCTAATTTCAAGGAATTTTTTTACACTTTCAGGCTCACTAGATATTAATCTGAAGGTAACTAATCTAGAGATATTAATATTAATCTGAAGATAAATACAGACAGAAAATTCTGAATGTGCAAATTAAGTGCCTCAGGAATACGACTATGCCTCAGGAATACGACTCTGGTTTTTGATGCCTCTGTGCAACAAGAACAACTGATTGTTCTATCCGTAGCTTGATAAAATAACAGCTGATATTACAGCATGTTTTAACAACACACACACAAAAAAAAACAAAAAAAAAACCCCAAACTTTGGCATCTGACTTATTTGGCATCTGATCTATGAAATGCAGTGACTAACAGCATGAGAAAAAATGAGTAAGCTTCTTACTGATCAATATATTTTGAGAGTTCAAAATCCAATATATTTTTAAGAGTAGTAGTTTCATCAGGTCTGATCTCACATCCTACAATTTCACTAATCTGAAAATAAAGTAAGACACAAAATTCATTATCAAGATGCATGTTTGTATTAATGCAACCCCCTAATTTCCTTTTCTGCCATAAATTATTAATTCAAAGAAGCTCCTGTCTGCACCATTACAAATTTCAAAACTGGATCTATCACATGACAGGATAAGGTATTTTCTTTATCCTGTCATATGATGTAAGAGTTGTGTATTTCACAGTATGGAACATAGGGAATAGTACATTTGACTGTCAGTTTCTATGGTAGAATACTCCCACAGTTCAAGTAGAGTTTAAAGTACCTGCTCCCAATGTCTCTCCTTCATTCCATGATTGCAGGCAACTGACAGGACAGGAAGATGCTGTTTAAATTTATGAATCTTAAATGTCATAGCTTTTGCTACGTGTCTAGGTGCAGCCAAATCTGGAAAACTCCTACTGAGCTGGTACATAGTCCTCCACATATTTCCAATTTCTTCTGTAATTTCATCAGCATTCAACTTCTGGAGAGATTCTGAATACAACAGTATATAAAAAAAAGCACAGCAGGCACATCAGCACAAGGAGATTTCCAGGGTGGTTTATTTAGAGGTATTTATAATCATTCTCCTTTAATTGGTAATCAATTGTGTTACAAAAAATTATCTTAATGCAAAATCCAAGTCAACAACTATATTTCACACTGCTTAACAGCATTTATTTCTTCAAAATTATTTCCTCACAATTAATCAACTTTCAGCTTCTACTTAACTAACTGAAAATGACAGGTTTCAGCAAATGAACAGTAAAGCCTCACCATTCATCCATTCCTCAGATTTGGTATGGAAATTATATGCTGTTATCCAAAGTTGCTCAAAGGGCTGTTTGTTTGCAATTACAGTTTGAAGTAGAGGAAATTGACTCTTCTTCTGCTCAAGTAACTCCTCTTCTTTATTAATAGCCTTTCAGGGAAAAAAAATACAAATCTTATTTCCATCAAAAATTCCTACTGTTGTTTAAACTTTTAAATACACAATATTGAATATCATTCTTTTACATGTTATAAAGCCAGTCAGATTTGTAGACTTAAGCCTGTGGATTTTAGATAAATAAGGTAACAGTGTTCTTGAGAATTCCCCTAGTTATTTGTTAGTATCTTTTCCTACTTAAATTATTTTTAAAATCTCTATCTACTTCAGTAATAGAAAATGCACCATGGCATTTAGTGAAATCAAGGCTCACAAGTTACCAAGTTACAAGTTACTTTGAACCCTGGATGTAAGCTCCCCAGTCACATCAGCTTATAGGATTTTTTTTCACTTGTGATTATGTTTTTCTATTACAGAAACATCTGGGAGCTCTACCCAAACCAGATATTAATTGCTGTGCTTATTCCTGGTAAGATACCGTCTTTGTCTGAAAGACCTTAGAATATAAATCTATGTGCAAAGATTTAAACAACTGTATTGTCACCTTCATTTTACAGGTAGAGAGGTGAAGCACAGAGAAATGCTGTCTGAAATGCAGACGCTGAATTCAGATTGAGTCTGAAGTCTGTGCTTTACAATGCTGACAAACCTTTCATAAAACTTAATCATCCTGTGTGAGATGCAGGCAGAGAAATGGCAAGATTCTCATTTCAATACAATTTTTAACTTCATGTATTCACTAAGATGACTGTCATGTCATAAATCGTGTGGATATACTCCTCATTGTGATCATGTACTAAGAAATTTAATTACTTATTCTGATCTACCTATAACAACATACCAGTGCTGTTAATTCACCCTAATTATATATACTAGATGTCTTTAAATCAGATTAAGAGTATTGATATGTAGGACTAGCAATTTTTCTAAATCCCAAACTCATTGAATTAGTTCAATTTTCTCTTTTGAGCAGGACTTAATTAAAATCTTGGTCCTTAAGGCTCCACATATGCAGAAATCTCATTGTCTCACTGTGATTTCGAAGATTAATTAAGCCTCACAATGCCTGTGAGGTCTCTCCAAGGTACCCATTCTCATTTCTCAGCAGAGGCACAGCTAAAACAAACTATTCAACTGCACACTACACTGTGCAGAGAGCCCTAAATAGAATCTAGGAGTCTTGGTCTTTAGTTCCCTTATAGCATCTGAAACTTCCCTTTCTGTGATCTAACACAGATTTCAGGCATATAGGCAACTTCCGGAAATGATACAAGCAGTTGCAAAACATTTGGTTTTAATTAGAGGACAAGCAGAGGGACTGAAAACACAGCTCCAGCAGCATAAACCATGGTTCAGGGAAAATGCCACCTCCCTCACATTCTGCTCCTGCCAACTCAGCCAGAAGAATTCAGTTTTCCATAGACAGCGTCCTGCTAATACCCATTGCTTGGAAATACTGAAATTTAGTATCCCTATTTAAAAAAAACTCCCTAAACTTTTTTTCCCAAAAAAAATATGCTTTTCAACTCAGCAGTAGGCACAACCCAGCATACAGGGACAAAAAAGTGTTTGCACATTATCTGTGAATTTGGAAATTTTAAAGCCAGCTTGACTATATATATACGCAGAAGCCCCCAAAAAACCAAAGGCAGGAATCAAACTGTTACTCATGCAGCACACTGCAGCCCACTCCACACTTGACTAATACATACTAACCTCAAGTTCTGTTAGTGCATTATCTAGATTCTTATTTAACTCTTTAAATTTCTCAGCATTATTCTTCATTTCTTCTACGGTCATGACATCCCGCTTTTTGTAGCTTTCCACTTCTCCATTATAACCTTCAAGAGTTTCCTCAAACTGAGAACACCTGAGGTAAAGATAGCTAAGGTAATATGTTGTTTTGTTTCCTTCCTTTTCAGGTTTCCCTTAGTTTATTAGTTTTAACAGGCACTAGTCAAATGAAATCTGATCCCAACACTAGTGTAAAGTAAATACAGATGCCAGTGAAAACCTCCCAACTGATCTGGGTCACTTATATTTGCTACCTTTACTACCTGGAGGAAATAAAGGAAGAGTGAAAACAATGTAACATAATTATGTGTAAGCCTGTACTAAGCAATATAACAAGATAAAATTATGAGTATTCTAGTAACAATCTTCATTCCTCCGTTTAGATTCTTTTAAGCATAGGAATATTTTAATTTGCTCTCATCGACAGTATTTTTCTGAAATCTCCATAATACTGTAAATCAGGTTTCTTCCTTACTTTCTGAGCTCCCTTTTAAGTTTTCCTTCTTGGACATTATCTCCCTTATACTGATAATGAGATTTTTCCTTTCTCTAAAAATACCCAGTGCAAGAAAACACTGTACCTTTGAAGCAAAACCATCTCTGCCTGATGCCTCTTCTTACACAATTGATCTCTACTATTTTCAAAGATTATCTCAATCTGATCAGGCCAACAGAAAACTGTGCTATTCAGGTTTATGTCATCACCTACAAAAAAAAAAAAAAAAAAAAAGAAAGAGTAAGCAAAATAGCTAAAACTACATTTAAGAATAACCTGTGTAAGAAGCTACATATTTCAAGCTACCTACTGAATTATCTTCACTACAAAGAGAACTGTTCCCTATAAGAAGTTAGATTGATAGCAAAACTATAAAATCAAGTTCAGAATATGAAATTCTCTGAATAAGACCTTAGCCAGGCAGAGAAAATCAGTAAGAATAGCTATTCCAGAATATCGATTCCATTCAGCTACACACACAGACTCCTCTTAACTAAAGATAAATAATATATCTACATAAGGTGGATAAAAGTAAAGTTTAAACTATTTTCAGTCCACAATGTATAAATGCTGAATTATTCACAAAAGCTAGAGGATAATAACTGCAAGGAGCAGATGTTTGTCTATTTGTTCAGTGCACTTAGCTCATTATAAGTAACTGCAGGACACATGCTTGTAAGCCCAGCTACAAAGAAGATGTAATTATGAAACACCACATATGCAAAAACTCCAGTTCAAAATGCAACAGAAAAATGTCAGGACATTCGTCCATAGGCATTCTAATTCTTATCAGAAATAACATTCTAATAAACAGGGCATATCCTATTTATTTCTATCACTGTTTGATCTCAGAGTGTATTCTGCTTAAGGAGAAAGGGTCATCCTGCCATTAAAATCAGTGGGTATGCATTCATATAACTGCTTTGTTTTTAAGTACAGAAAATAACACACAGCATCGGTGAACAGCACATTTTTGTTTTGAATAGAAGTGCAAGCCAAAAGCAACTTCTGCAGATGTCTCTTCCATCTTGGTGAACAACCTTTATATTAACGAAGAAGAGCAAACCATCACAGCAACACAACAAAAGGCCTCCACTGATCTCATGCTCAAGTGCAGAGAAACAAGTTCTTACACTTTCCAAGAGCTGTCACAGAGCCTTTGAGAAACAGTTTTTTAGATGTTTTTTCACAGAAGACTTTTCATTGAATAACACAGAGGTGTAACACCATTTGGCCAGATTACTCAACATCAATCTGATGATGCCTCAGACATTCTCTAAAACATAGAAAAAGCACTGTCTGTGCTTGTATGCCATGTCTCTAACCGTTCCTTCCTGCACTGGTACATTATGGCCTCGACTAAATTCTTTTTGTTTCCATTCTGCCTCTTTTGAAGCTTTCCATTAGCATTCTAGAAGATGCAACATTTATGCATGTAGAACCCAGTATCTATATATATTTTCATATGGAGGCTTTTATAGTCTGTAATTGAGACATACAAGAAAGATCAGCATAATCCATGAGGAACTGCAGTCTGTGTGCTGCTTCAGCAATCTCCTGTTTCAGTTTAAAAACAGTAACTTCACTGAATTTCTTTAAGTATGCATCCAATTCCACTAGCTCTTCAGTGTTCAGAGGCACCTCAGTCATTCTCTTTGCAATTAAGTTATATTCATTGCAAATTCTACAACAAAAAGAAAACAGACATATCACTGGGACCGTAAGTGAAGAGAGATGCAAGACCTTGCTAATGAAGTTTGTCTTTTGAACAAGAATATGAAATTGCTTCATAAACTAAGTATTCAGACTGAATACACACAGCAGATTGCCATTTATAAAGGATGCCATTTTACTCTGTACAATCAGTTATATTGTCCTACTATGCTTACAAGAATTGATATATAACAGAGTGATCGCTGAGTTGCTTTCAAATTACAATTAACATTAACAGTCTCCTTCCTGTAGGTTTAGAATTTCCAAGATCCCACCTGCTGCAGAAAAAAAATGTTTGAATGCAGTAAGCAAGAGCTCACTTAACCACCCCACAACAATAAAATCAAGTGTGTGGTATGAAACAAAGTTATAAAAAGAAAAATTATTAAACAATCAAGTTTATTTTACTTTGTAGATGGGAAAAGAAAATACAGAAAGAAAGAAATCCAGTTATTTTCCTTCTTCCCAGTGATACATTTTTCATTCACAGCTACAGAGCATCAGTCCGCATAGACCGTAAGAACCATGCACACTAACAACATGTACCTTTTATTTAATTCTCTGTTTTCCATCACCTCAAATCCAATCAATCTATCTTTAAGATTTTGGGCCCGACTGCAGAGTTCCTCATTTAGTTGTACAGCATCCAGACAGAACATGGCCAGAGGGACAGTGACATGCATAAAAGCAATCTCTCTTTTCAGTTCCGTTAAGCTGTTGATCTTCTACAAAAGGAAAATAATATATTTGGTTTTTTTTCCTTAAAGTTCATAGATGAAAAACACTAAACAACAACTAATTAGTTTCCATCTAGCAAATGGATAATATATTCCAAACAGAAGAAGGAACAACTATTTTTCGGCTTTCCAGAGCTCAGCTCCTATCCACAGATTCCAGGGCCGAAGGCTTTGCACAGTAATACGCCATATTAAGGAACGCTACAAGTTGCCTAAAGAAGTATTTAGCCATGGGCTAATTCAGGAATGCAGAGAGAAAAGTAGACAGGACTGGCTAAGGACAAGAAAGTCAAAAGACCAGCAAGCTGCAGATTCACCAAATACTCTGGGCAGCCTTCCACTGGACTTCTCCTAAGACCCAACAAAACCCACAGAAGACGACCATAAAGAAATCTCTTACATCTGCCCTGCAGCCTACAGGAAGGGGTTGTGCCGATTGAGATGGCTTCTCTAGTATTCCCAAGGGAAAAACAAGTGATTTGAATGGGAGTTGTTTGGACAATATATTAGGAAGTCAAGCGTGATGTGTTAGCTGCTGGCTGAACACGCAGCAGCTGTCAGTGACATGTTACCTCTGTTAAAGCTTCTAAAGAATGACCTTCTGTCAAGAAATCTGTGACATCTTGCTGTGCATTGTTGTTCAAAAGATTGCTGTATTTCCTGTACGCATGTAGATACCTTAAACACAGAAGAGCACAAAAACATAGGATTCTAACGTTATTACTCTCTATAATAAGAAACAAATCAAATCAAACTGTTTGCTTGAGTCAAAAGGATAGTGTTATGAATCTAAGGGTTTGGATGAGCAATGGGGTTAACAGCCAAAACTCACTTCTGTGGGCCAAGTATGTTGCTCTCAAAAATCTTTTCAAGTTTGTTCACATACTCTGAAAACAACGATTCATCTGGTTTGACTGTACGGAGAGTGAGATCATCTCTTTTTAGTTCTGGAAATAGAAGTCTTTCTACCTAAAGGAACCATTGCAAACACTGTAATAACATACACAATAGAGGAAATAAGGTATTCTACTACCCACTCACCCACTTTAAGAAAAAAAAAAAAGGTAATATTTGGTAAAAACACTGCAATCTGAAAAGGGTCTGATTCCTAATTAACACTCAATTACACACATAGTTTGTTTGCAAAAACTGTATGAAAATCAAACCAGGGCTTTAACATAAGTTGAATCTGAAAAAGAACAATTCCCGTGCTGTCTTCTATAACCACAAACCTTCACACAGTTCATGATCACAGCCCTCATCTTTATCTTCTATTTGACAGTTTTCTGCCTCATCCATAACTTTTTACATCATAGACAGGTTTTATTCATAATGCATTTAGTATGCAGCTCTAATGTATCCAGTACCTTTGGAAGTTCCTCAGCACTGTGCAGGATGTCCCTGAAGCAATGACTGATTATATCCCAACACTCTTTCAAAGGTGGCTCAAAGACAATCTTGGGTTCTTCCACTCTGAGTTTGACTGTTAGTATCTGAGGTACAAAGAACTGCATTTCTTCATATGGTTCTGTAAAGTCACTTCCATCCTTAGGGAAAAGAATGAAAATTGTACATTCCAAAGAAATCAGCTATAACAGTTTTTTTAAATATTCAAACTCCCTCAAATCTCTTAACTACATAAGGCCAATGGGATCTTCTTCCCTGATTTTTATTCAAAACACTGATGCACCAATATTTTAAGGTTCCAACTCCTAAATGAATCTTTAGAAGTTGGAACTGAGAAACTGGATTTAAGCTTAATTGCCTTGATTTTCTGTTAAGTAACAGAAGTAAAGCACTAATTACCACACAGAACAGAAGCTCTGAAACAAAAATATCCATAATATCTATCAGAAATAAACTCTAGACTCAAATACAAGATCCTGATTTTTTTTATTGCCTTCTATGGTTAGCAAGAACTCTCCTACCCCAAAATTGCCCTTACAGTAATGGAGTCCTAATCTATGACTAGATTCATAATGTAGATGCTATTATGATTTTTTTTAAACCCCAAAAAACAACAACAAATTCCAAACCATCCACAAGAAAAAGAAATCTAAAAAACACCCCTAACACCACCATCATCACCCAGATGCAAGGCAAAATACCAACAACTGAGTATGCACAACTGTTTGAAGGATTCAGCCATTTTTTTTTACGGGTGCAAAAGCTATATGGGATATTTTAACCTTCAAAGCGCGTTAAATTTCATGGCTATATGAATTATGCTCATGTAACATTGTAAACTACAGATATACTTCACAGCATATACCTTGTGGATCATAAAAAATGCAAGAAGATCTTCTAAGGAGTTAACAACCATCTCACGTAATTGTAACGACATGAGAGTTGCCACTGAACAAAAAAAGCTTTCAACTTGCTCAGAGGAATCACAGTCATTTTCAGGGGCAAAATGAAGCCATTTGCTTTTCTGATCACGGAAAATGGATGCACAAGTTGGGATCCACCTAGAATGAAATAAATTGGAGACTAAGTTTTTAAAAGCTTAGTACCCAAAGAGTGATCAAAATTCAAAGAGCTAGCAGAGAATTGTTAAATAGATGTCAAATGAAATTGTACCTACCAGGAATTAGAGGAAATTTGAGTTTTTAAGCTAAGGATTCTTGTTGTAATGGGCCCTTAATATTAGTTTAAATTAGTATTAATAGACAAAATAGTAAATTATTAGCATTAAATGGGAAACTTGAGTTTGGAAGAGATCTCAGTTGGCAGAATGCAGTCACCTTGTATCATGGGCTATTACCTTATATAATATCTTTCTTAAATTGATTAATTTCCATAATTAAGGGAGTTATGTTTTATGTCACCATTTTTATAGGTTTATACTCCATTTCTCTCATGGTTACAAACCTTTTAATTTCCAGTCTACATTTATTCATCATCAGTTTATTCCCATGTGCCCTTGTACAAGCGCTCTTGCTGTTTCAATAACTCTTCCAGCACCTAGATCTTTATCCCTCTCCGTTATTTTTCCCTATATTTTGGCAGCCGTGTGGTTGGGACTAGCATCATCCCAATCTAAGATCTGTTTTAAAGGGAGCTTCATGTAAATCAGATCCTAAGATCCTCTGTTTATGTACTGCTATGACAGTTGGCACTGACTTGTTCTGAAGAATATCGTGAGCTTCCACACAGTGTCTCTGAATGACCTCCTCAAACTCAGCAGGCAGCAGTGGCAGGTCTCCACCAAGCATTTCTTCAGTGCGAACAAACCTTAGATGACTATACCTGTGGAAGTAAAACAAATAGGAGAATATTTTATGGAATTCTGTTTAAAAAAATCCCAAAACATTAAATATAGTCAGGAAGATCTCATATGTATTTATAAACACCAGTAATATAATTTAATTAATGCGTATCACTTCTAAGCTGTCCAGCAAGTGCACTTTTATTGTTTTTGCTATTGGCAAACATAAAAGGCTTCACAAATTTCATTTTGTACTTGTTATATTTTAAATTGTGTTAATTTCTTGCTAAAATGGTCGTAGTAATTTCTTGTCCTTTGCCCAGCTTCACTAGTGTATCCAGGCATTACAGAATATACAGAATGACACTCTACTGCTTCTATTCCATATTAATAGTAATAAATACCTATTCTGGCTACTCTGTGAGGAAAAATAGAAAGTTTCATCACCATATATCACAGTCTGTAACATATAACAGCTTCATTTCCTGCAAATGTTACTTAAATGCAAAAACAGTTCTCATACCACATTTACCTTCATAAGAAAGCATATATCAATTTTCCCAAGTCCCACAGAACAACTTCCAGCTACAAGCATTTGAAAAAGACTCAACTTTAAGAGTTAATGTTGTTAATTTCAGGAATCAAGAGGAGAATTCCAAATCACTGTTTACTTGAGCACTGAAACTTAATTTAGAGATAACAACTTAAGCAGAAGGGGGATGATCTTTACATAGCACAAAATTACCCATTCTTTGCTGTGGACATGTAAAACATGTTCATGCTTGCATTCAGAGTCTGCTGGAAACAATCATTTTACGCTGAAATTCTTACAGGCTCAGAAAAAAAATAAAAGTCTTTAGAAAACAGAAGAGGTTTTGCCACTTTCTCTCCACTAGCTCCCCCGGGATCTTTGTAGCATATGTAAAGAAGTCAGTAGACTCACTCTCTAACTAAGCCATAAAATAAAAACATTCTCAATTAAGGTCCTATGAACAAGACATCTTACTGAGAAAGCCAGAGCTCCTGCAAAGTGAGCATCAATGGATTCACTATGAAGAGATTCTTTTCATTCCAGCTTTTCACTTCTTCATAAGAGCTGTGCCATGGAACTGGTGCACGGACAACTCTCTGGGGAAAAGGGCGTGGGGTGCTTCCAATAAACAGTCTCTCTCTCTCAGCTGGATCCATCAAGATGTAATCAACTAGAACAAATAATATATATCAAGGTAAGACTGCGTGTATCGTCAAAACCTACATAGGAAAACACAGTATCTGTCTAACTCAGAAGTTGTAATATTCTGCACATTTAAAACTTATACACTGATACATACCGACTTGCATGTTTTTAGGATAAAATACAGCACAATAAACAAATTTGTCAAATTTAATCAAATCTATTACCTATACCTAATTGACTGTAAAATTATTTCAGAAAAAGTAAATAAGAATTGGTCTTTGTTCTAAAAACAGGAAGCAGGAGAAACAATTTTTCATTCTAACTTTCCATGTGGAGCACGCTTATTTTGCGCTTCAATTCCTCATCCATAAACCAGAGGTGGAAATACCTCACTTTCAAGGACGGTTTTTAGAAGGCTGTTCAAATGTTTGTGAAACACAGAAATCTTATGAATCACCTGTTGCATCTAAGAAAGATATGACAGTCAAAGGACTGATGTATGATCTGGAAAGGGCCAAACCTGATGTGCTACCAGTTCTGACCAGTGGCCCGTCACATATGATTTAACAAAAGCTGGGAAGCAGATTCACTGCCCCTTGTTGACAGCAGCATCACCACGAAAAGGGACCGCAAACACTGTAATTGTGACATTGATAAAAGGCAAATTAAAGGGTACAACTGAACTTGGGAATTACTATATTTAAGTGATGGGATGTCGGGTTTAGTGAATAGATAGATATTTGTCAAAATGAGAATGTTGTGTGGCATGACCACAAACTATATTCTCTCAGATATCTATTGCAGTTCTACGGATCCCAAAGGAATGGGTGCTAAGAATAGAATGTCAACATGTTTTGAAAGTGCAGTAAATGTCTACATACTCCGAATTGCTAAGAGATTCTGAGTCTTACCAATGGCTTTCTTGAGGCTGATACGATAGTCTGCCTCAATCTCTTCTTTCAGACTTGCAAGTAAATTCTTCAGGTGTGGGTTAGCAAGAATGCGAGTTGGAATATGCTTTAAAATTGCATTCATCACTTCCTCATCCTGAGGTGCCAGCATGTCTTCCCGCACTCCATTATGTATATAGTAACAGTACCGCTAAAAAATGTTAAAAATAGTATATTCACTCTGAATTTTCCAACAGATGATGAATTACAATAAAATATTTTCAACTTTCCTACCACTTGAATCTTTTCTGCAATTGAAAGGTGTTTGGACAGAATGGATTTTGGCTACGTATCTCTTGGTTCTTTTTAAAGCACTGCCAATGCCCGAGGTTTTTACAGTACTTCCATTTGTTTAGATGTACACATGTATATCGACAGAACTCAGTGCAGCATATTAAAGTACTGATCTCTGAAGCACTAGCCAACAATGTGAGAAGTTACAGATTTGGGAAGATACTTCTACTTGCAAACCCATTAGAACAAAAATGAGACTGAGAGGCTAGAAAGAGAAACAAATGGGAAAGGCGTAGACAATATTTGACAGTAGTTTGCTGTATTGAATATTTACATCTAAGTCTCACGTACTGCCTTTTTTTTCAGCTACATTTAAGTAAACAATTTACAGATGCATCTCGCAGATTACTATTGCTGCTACTTTTACCTTAAAAAGAAATTATATAAATACCTCTACATCATTTCTTGACGGTGGCTTTTCTCGCTTACTTATCTCCTTCTCATGTAAGTGCATGACAACAAATTGTTCTTCTGGGGTCAATGGCTGGTTGTCTGTATAATGTATGACATGCAATCCTGAGATATGAGCAGGTGCACACAGTGAAACGTGATCCAAACTGTTTAACAAAATTGGTGTAGAGTGGAAAAAAGAGAATACACGTTTAGTTCACTAAAGCAGCAGTAATAAATAAAATAAATTCATAAAGAAGCAGTAATAGAGAATTAAATCAATATGGACAAATGACAAGCATTATATAAACTGGTTACATTGAAGTGAGGACAAGTATGACCTATGAAGTATTTCAATTACTCATAAAAAAGCCACCAAAATATGGTATTACACAGCATGCTACTTTAACAGGAAGAATACAATCTTGCAAACCTTACAACTGCACAGTATCACTCAGACAGGCTGTATCTTATAACCAGTTCTATCAGAGCCAGACCAACCAGCACCATTATTACGTTGCCCAAGATCCCCACCTATTTTCAGGTGATTCTCTTACCGAAATCTTAACAACCTGAGTCAAAAATTCAAACTAGCTTGTCTGCATAAATGTTTTCTTTTTCATGATTATATGCTGTTTTCTATAGGGCGCCTGTCCACACTGCTCCAGATGAACAATACTTGACTCCATACTTGATTTACTTCACATTATCAAGTCTTAGTGCAAGAGAATTTAAATATTCCTTTTGCATTTTTTTATGGTACTCATCACCATGTTATCTTAACGAGGAGTAAGAAAGTTACTGTCATAGCACTTCCAGAGAGGACTATTTGCTTGTTTTACAGATGAAGGAAATAGGCACAAAGAAGATAAAAAGAAATATTCGTTACAGCAGAGCACCCAATTACACACAACTCAAGCAGCATAACAAAGTACTCAAACACAGCAAAACTGAGACTTCATTTCTACATTCTGCATCTCTATTAACTAAACTCTGGGTTCTCAAGTCAGTAATCACTAAGGGAAGACTTCTTTAACTAATTTAACAAATTTCAGTCTTAGGCGCTATGACTGAAATTTGTCCTGCCACGAAGAAGCAGTTCAAGGAGCTCGCTCAGCACACCATGGAATTTCAGTCTTGATGCACAGACATCTTTCTGCAGAGACTTAAAAATTCATGCTTGGATGCTTAACATAACATCCAAGTAAAAAAAAATACTAAAATACAACATGGATATCTAGACTGATTGCAATAATCTGTATCTTTGTAACACTACAGTACATTACCTATCAGAGTTCCGTTGACTTCTTTGTGTAAGTTTGAGCTTTTTCCTAGAAGGATCAAATTCTTCCGTAGCTTTAAGCACCAGTTAAGAAAAATCACATACAGGAATACAAGTTAACTTGTATTTTGCTCATTTTCTGCTTTGCAAACAATTCCCTCCAAATAATTGCATACAATTATTTGGAGAATGGACCTAACCAATTAATCAGAAACTGGTCTTACCTTTAATAAAGTCATGCCTGCTTTTGGATATTTGTCTATACTGACCTGGAGGTAATAAGCTTGTAAGTATTTACCAGGGATAAGTGATTTTTCCAGGGATGATGCTTCAACAGATAAGCAATTAGAGATGAAAATGTATAGAACAAGCAAGGCTAAACTTATAAACACATTCAAATATGGATACGCGGTGAGGCTGTTCTCTGCTTCGCTGAATCCAGAGATGTCCTCGTCATTGCAGAGGACTTTAATTTGCGCACATTTTTCAACGTCAAATCCTGTGCAGTGAGAGTATAGTTATTAGCTATGGAGTCACTGGGGCTTCTGCAGTAACTCCGTTCTTTGAATGGAGCTGCCAAAGTCCATGAAGCTCGTTGCATCAAAGGAGGGTAACAGCTGCTCTCAAGGACAAGCTGGAACTGGAAATAAAAGCAATAGTTTTACACAATGCAGTAATTTAAAGAGTCGTCTTAGAGTTTGAACGGGTTTAAAGATCAGTTAGTGTGAAGAGTAAATACTAAGTTTGACTTAAAAGTCATTTGATCACCAATCTATTTTTAGATCCTGATGTTCCATGCATGCATAAGAACAATTTTACATGTTTCAGTAGGAGTACTCGTGCATTTTTTTTTGCATAATGAAGGTCTTTTTTTAGAAGTAAGATAAGGCATTAGTACATTATCTAGTACTCTCTACTCCCCCACATCTCCATCTTGCTTCATTTCTTCTCCTTACATTTGCTTCAATTTATAAAATTCTTATTCCTCAAGCCTTTGTTAATGACCTGCCTACTTCTAACACTCAATCCATGTGATAGTTGAACAATAATACAAGTTAACAAATTCAGCTTTCATCTTTCTCTCTCCCACTTCAATAGGGAATTTGTAATAGATTTCTTCTGTTTGTTCATTCCATGTTTTCTCAGGTGACTTGATATCTATTGCCTGGCATGTCATCAGTCCTGGTGTTTAAATTTAATGAGAACTCACAGGCATAAAGGACATAGGATCAAGAAGTACGTTTCTTATCAAGATACTCTCAGAGAGAAAACGTACCTAAGATAGAATCATGAATATATTTTATATCATGGCTCCTAAAGCTTTTACTCTAAATTCATATTTAGCTTGTTTCTCTATTACATCTTCCTTAATTATTTTTTAACTTCATCGGAGTAACAAGATCGTATCCCCATTACCCATTTCTTCCTCTTTACAATGCACCTTTACCATCATCAGTTTGAGATCATTCTTGAAAAAGGTTCTAAATGTACTCATTACATCCAGTTTTGGTTCCTTCATTTCTCTTGCCTTCCCCTTAGGGGCTCCTGTCATCTTAGCATTTTATGACCTCTGAGATGACAACATACTAAAGCATAAACCAGTGTCTTTTCATTTATCCTATACATGCGGCTATGAACTATTTTTTTTTCAGTCTATCATGAGCTTTAGTGATAACAACAATACAGTCTGTCAATTTGAAATATAGGCTAAGGCAAGATTATTACCTCTGCCTTGCATTTTACTTCTGACTGACAGGGCTAATCTTATCAGCAAAGAAAAAAGCATTCACACTACTGCTGCAATCATACTCCTTAAATTAGCTTCTGAAAGTTTATAGAATCTTTTCAGCTCAATTTCTTCCACTGCACACTAGACAGGAGAGTAGGTCCCTGAATTAAGAGATTTGGGAAACAAACTGATACAAGAATTAAAAATTAGTCACAAATATGGGGATTCTCCCCAGAAAGTCACTGTGTATCTCTAGGAACTGCTGAAGTCAGCATAACCTCTGAATTCTTATCTCCACTCTTCATTAGGCCTGCTTTGTAAATCATATTTCTTCTTCCCCACTAGGTAGAATAACCTTCTGAGTGCAGAGCAGGTGCCTTGCTATGAGCAAAATGTTGGTCAGAGAGGAATAGCTGTTTCTGGAGAACAAGAAAGTCATCTGGCAAAAATCTACTGCTTCCACGACACAAAAATTTCAGGACTGGCTAAATCAGCTCCCATGTCTTATATAAACCTGTAACATATCCTCAGAAGTCTGAAAGACTTTTGAATGAAAATTAATTTTTTTCATTTAATTCTTCAATAAATAAGTTTCACTTTTTGACCATTATTTTAGAGTATGTTTCACTTGAAGTTTATTTTCAAACAAAGCCCAAAATAATCCATTCTCAGTTAGAAAACACTTCAGTTTCTTCACAAACAATATCTTTCTAAAGAAAGACATCTTAGATGAACTAAAGTGCTGACACAAGCCAAACGAGCAGCTGAGAGGCATTTATGGTGGGAAAAGACAGCTACCTCTTCTTCCTCCCCTTAAATATTGTCATACATAATTTTTATTCATGTTACACAGCCGAGGCTGTAGTTGTGCAGCTGTACAAGGTATTCAGTCTGATCGCTGCTGCACCTGGCAAGCTCTCAGCTGGGTTTGGAACCACCATCTAATTCAGGTGGTTTTGTGCTCTGCCATAAAGTATCGAGGGTGGGGGGAAGGAAGGGAGGGAGGGGGGAAGAAATCACAATTTGTTTGGAAGAAAATCGTTCTACTATTTGCTTTCTTTCCTAGCAACTTAAACTCAAAATATTTAATCCAAAATTTAACAGCACATATTTAATTATAAATTTAAAGAAGAGATTTAAACTGCCAAATTTTAATATTCAAAGCATAACAGAGGTTTATAGCAACACTCTTACAAGTAAGAGCAGCTCTAATGAAGTACCCGACAATCTGCTTAGTGCTTGAATTTATAAATTTAAACAGTATTTCCAATCTTTACTTTGTCTGCCTAAGGCCTGGCAATACACAATGCCTAAATCATGCTAACACATGAAATTTAAAGCGTACCCTGACAAGAGAGCACACACCTGATACAATTCTGAAGGTGCAGCTGAAGCAGAAGCAGGCAGGGGCGGTAACTCCGGTAACCGTTTTGCATGACTCATGTTATACACAGAATCACTTTCTCCCTAGAGAAAAGTGAAAAACAACTTCAATGACATTTATGAAACAGTTTCAGAAAAAGACTCATTCAGAAAAAAAAAAAAAAGAGACTTTCAGTTTTCATCGAAAACTACATATTGCAACTTTTCTAATTTTAAGGAAAAAGACATCTGTGGAGTGGGCTCCTCAGCAGAACAGGTTTTCAGATTGCACTGTTCTTTGTAGTCATTTGATAAAACTTCTCATCACCAATAAATGTCAGATTAAAAAGACAACGACATTTTTATACCACTAAAAACATTTCAAATTGTTTCAACTATATTTAACCACAGTAAGATCTCCACATGATATGGAATTCTTAAGAATACAAACATTGGATATTAAAATACTAAAGCCTATCAGACTGCCAAATTGACTGTGAAACAGTCCAGGTTGTGTGAATTGGGGAGAAAAAAAAACACTCCGTTTTTTTCATGTCTATAATGACCCAGTTCCAGAAGAAACTATATCGCCAGGAAGAACAGATTGCTCACAAGGACTCTGCAAAGTGATTTAATATCTATTTTAGTCAGAATATCTAAGATGTCTTGTAACTATGTTCCACCTTCTCAAGATCACAACACTTCGAGGCGGCCTTCCAGGACTCCATATAAAGTTCTCTAAGGATATTTTCTCAGAATTGTTTAGCCTCATAGTGCTTTAAGATGCTTCTGAATGGCAACTTTCATTAGCATAGGCCAAAATCTCACCACTAGTCTGCTCTGAGTTTCCCAAATCAAATTTATTCAGGAGATTCATGAGGAACAAATCCCCAAATATTTAGTGACGCTCTCAGAAAAAGGAGGTGGAAGTATGTGGTACCTGAACACTAGTGAATTAAATCACCATGAAAGAGGAAGTTATTACCCAGTATGGTTATGTTTGAATAATACATAGTCATTTTAATACAGTAACTTTAATACATTTTTAGCATGTAATTATAGCTTTCTGATATATGACTGGAAAACTAAGCTACTTGAACCTTACAGCAGACAAAATTGTGCCTTCCTCAGTATCAAAGTAGAGCCCATTTAGATACAATATTTGAGAAAGGATTGATCTGATTTACCTTCTTGGTATTCCCCAGCGTGCCTGCACACAGACACACAGAAATCAAGACATTATTATCACTGCCAGGCATATTTCACTAAAGACTGCATGAATTTCTCTTAATTAATGACTAAAGGATTGGGCTTTAGGGTACATCAAAAATGAATAAACCATGCAGTTTATTAGATTTGTTCATTCTTAAAGATACAAGAGCTATTAAGAAACCCATTGTTCACTCTAAAGCAACTCTTGATTTATATGCTATCTAACCTTACAAAAAGTTAAATACTTGAGCAAAGGAATTCTTAATAAGCCCATTATAAAGGCTTAGGTCAAAAGAATATTCAACAAGAATGAGTGTCTTCAAATAGAGTTCTTCCAGTGTCAAACCATTAGCCACCAGCAATGGCCAATTTCATCTGAAGTTTAAAAAAAGTTATTGATCTTACAATCACTGCAGAAAGAAAAAGAACTTACCCTCGGGAGACTCGGGCTCTGTGTTGGCTTCATTTTGTCTGTTTTGCTTAGAAGTTCTTGGTCCTCCCTCTCAATATAAGCATCCTTGTCATGACACGCACTGGAAAAGAATTAGAGGCTTATTTCAGGTACAACAAAAGGTGTCAAAACAATCAGCTTCCTATTGCAACCGCCAGGAAGAAGAAAAAAATCCCAGCTCTCCCTCTTCTAGTTTTTAAGACCACTTACTTCCCCTTCAAACTGCACATTCTCTTTATCTCTACTTCTCTTCAAGCTCACTTTTCACCTTAATCTTTCTAACTCTCTCCAGATGTCTTTCAAGTATGATTTTTCCCACCTTGCTTTTTCCACTTTCTCCAAAAGCAGTTTCCTCCCCTCCCAGGGACTCAGGGCCTCTAATTGTGGTTTACAGCAGACAGAGCCACACATTAATTGCCATGAGAAATAAGCACACATCAAAAGGACTGGGAAAAGGGAAAGCCAGAGATGTCCAGCAAGCCTTCCCCATCACCGAGAGCATGGGGAGCAGGGTAAGAACAGGTGCTGCCTGCAGGTGCCCTTGTTACCAGTCCCTCTGCCTGTCCCGGCTTGGTGAACTTCTCTGACGCTCTGCCTCGCAGACCTCAGCTTTGTTGCCCCAGTTACAGCATAGCTCGTGCTTGGAGACAGGAATTCCCTCCTCCCTCTCTTCCCGGAGCAGAGAGAAAACAGCCCTTTCAGTGCAGTGTTGCGCCAAGCTGTGGTCAGGGAGATACAGTTGTGGAACCAACGAGCAACTGCACAGGTTCCTTTTACCTCTGACAGCTACTAGAAATGTAAGTTCTAAGACATCTGAGATATTCTGGCATTTGTATGAAACCACAGCATACAGCACAGGAGCTCCAGAGTAATAAAGGGCATGTAACTCCACATTTTCTTAGGGAGAACTAGAAAAAAAAATAATATCAAAGTTTCAAAATCTGGAACTCAAACATCCTCACCACTTTTCCACCACCCAGAATCAAACTCCCTGAAGATCCAAAGACAGCAGGTGGGATACTTGCACTCCCAGTTCCTCTAAGTCTGTTTGTGTGCATTTGTCTCCCACTCACAGTCATCACTATGTCCTGAAAGAGTCCTCCATCAAATTGCTTCACAAATGGGAATGATTATCATCCAAGAAGAAATTTTGCGGTCTCCTTACACCAACCCTCAAGAGAAACCTTGTACACATTCTGCCAACACAGCAAGGCTTCCATTTTAACTTAAACTCTTTTCTAACATCCTTGGATGCTATTTTTCATCCCATTTTCTGTAAACTGTGAGAATGGCTGACATCCCCGAGTTAACAGCACAGTTTTCCTTGTATCTTGCCCTCAGAGCAACAAGAGGGATATTGTTCCTGCCTGGCCACACGTGACAGTTCCTACCAGCAACTAAGCTGCTCGGTAACCACAAACCAGCAGCGCAGGTTCAGAACCAGCGCTGCTCACGCTGGAGCCACCAACTTCTCGGTTGCTCTGTGTGGTAACTCTCCAAATATTTCAGTGCTGGTTTGCAACATGAGTATTTTCCTCCTAATTCGAGCTGACGCTGGCAAGAAGACAAGCTCAATTAAGCAACAGTTATAGTAACTACTGTTTCTCTGCGCACAACAACTCGGATGCTTATAGATGCACGCCCTTTTAAGTTAAATGAATCACTTGTGCTGCTTGGGAAGCATTAAAAAGTTATTTTATATAGAAAGAGATTGTATGTGGATTTTTTGAAGAAATAATTAGGCATAGAAGGAAAATAATTTACTAAGATGTACAACACTATCTCCAAAACCACAGCCACAGCAGGTTGCAAAAACAGCCAGAAATTTAAAATCTCCAATATACTTCTAAGCTCGGTGGAGCCATTAAACTTTATAGCACCATCATAACCGGATTATGTCACACTATAATTCTACCAGTTAGTTTTTCCTTATGCTCACTTCAAAAAATTTATACAAAATCAACAAATTGAAATTTAATTTTGGATACACTAGTCTGCTAGAAATACCAATATAATATGCACTATAATAATATGAGTTATAAACACTTGAACAGCTCAAGGAAAATAAATTTACCCTCACCATCCTGTTCTTGTGGGTATCTTGTGCTGGGCTTTTAGAGCCCAGGTTCCAAATTTGCGTTAATAGGCAAATTTCTCTTTTGGTTCCCCTGCCCATGCTGATCCTTCTATCTGCAGAGCTCATTGAAATCAACACCTCAAAGACACAGAGCTCTGACAGCCAGATAGGTCAAAAACCCCGTACTTTATAAAATGCAGAATCACAGAGAAAAATCTCAGAAAAGCTCTTTTTGCACTACAAATCCAGCACGCTCCAAATTAAACACGTTATTTATTTTGTTGCCTCTAAAAAAATAACGAGACCATTAATGTTGAGCTTTACAATGTGCTCACAGGTGGCTCCAATCAAAAAAAGAAGTGATTAGTCATGAGAAATGTGAATATTTTACTGATTTCTGACTGTAGTTTACAGCATGAAAAATTCCATGTAGCAAAAGCCAGGAATTCACGGAAGCTTCACGCTTGCATGTAACACCATCACGATGGCTCTGGAGAGCAGCCAGGCCAAACCACCGTGCAATACACCCCACCAACCATCATTTCTGAGATGAACACTTCCACCCAAATGCTGGGACGCTGTAGGATGAACTAATCTTGCTGAAAACTCAGCTGAATTTTTTAAAGTAATTATTCCTCATGGGGACCATCTCCCCAAACAGGTTTGCCACGTGGCCACCCAAACACCCATGGAAGCAGTGGGGCAGGGTGGAAATGTGTGGGAACAAGTAACCAGGGCCAGAGGAAAGGTGGTGATGCCAGATGAAGCGCTTCGCAGCTGTCGTTCCACACCACCGTACGGCGTGACTGCCCAACACTCACAATCACTGAAAGCCGCCTTTGTAGCCTCCCACTCCAATGGCACCAACGCCTGTAGCTGGGGATGGTGGGATTATGGACATACATCTGAGCAGCTCCTGCCACAGAGTCGTGACGTGCAGCTCAAAGGCGCTGCTGTACCAACTGTCCCCCCTCAGCTTCCCAGCAGCGAGGAGCTGCTCAGATACACGGTTGGAGCCTCATCTTCTATCCCGAATTTGGAAGAGCTAAAGGGCGTGTGTGCTGAAGCAGCACAAAACTCTGGGATGCTCCCTGAGGGTGCCCAGACCTAAGCGGCTGCGGCAGGGCCCGGGGGCGGGGGAGGGTGAACAGGTGAGACACGAAGAGGGGCATGAAAGGGCACAACAGGGAAATAAATACAAGCCCCTAAAACCCCGGGCGCTCTATAGAAACCTTCTTGGTCCCTTTCTCGCTGAACAGTCCATCGCGGTGCCCGGGCTACGCCACAGGCTGCCCTACCCAACCGNGTGGGGGGGGGATTAATCGGCTCCCGATCTCGCTTTTCAGTCTCCGGTGGAGGCCGCGGGCGGCAGCGTGGCAAAGGCAAAGCTCGGGGCGAGCTCGGTCAACGGGGTGGCTGCCGCCGGCTGGTCACCTGTCAGGGCTGCTGGCAGCAAAAAGTCAAGCGCTGCTGTGTGAAAATACGGTGTAAACACGGGGAGAGACCGTGTGTGCTGGCAGAGTGTAAAACGATAAGCGTGACACGGTGGCTGTTCAGACAGACTAGCGTGAAAACACGCCTTCGACCCTTCCACTGGCAAAAGAACCCCCTAGCAGCAACAGATTAAGTTTTCGTCAGGGAAGGGATGATGTTGCCTTTAAACTGCCACAAATAAATATGTTCAGAACGTTGAAAAGCATTTTGCCTTTAGATGCAGAGTTTTGAAGCAGTACAGGGTATGGTTTCAATTCTAAAGGTGAAGCTACTCACAAAAACAAGTGTCAGTAACGTGCTACAAGTTGTCAGCACTAGTAGCGATAAATTGTCCATATGGATAGGTAGAATTGACCTTTTTTTCCTGGTAATTCAGTAGCCCAATGGTTAAATACATGGTTAATGTTACAGAGGAAGGAGGTGACTGTTGACTTGTAGTTATCTTGATACTTGGGTTTGGGGGTCTTAGAAGGGCTTTCAGGGATGAGCCACCCATATTAGATGTCCTTTTGTAAAAGTGATTTTTTAGACTGTGGATCACATTAACATCTCTGTTTTTGCAAAAGAAATACTTCATTTTCAAAAAACATCTCTATGAGCCTGTTGCTAATTGTACGTTCATTTTTTAGGAAAATTGGATGCCTGAGTGAAGACTGGTTGTTCAGAAGGTTCACAATCGCGGCTGAGGATTACAACATGTCTAAAGAAATGCAAGAATTGCAGAAGCAATGGCACTCTGTGATGCAGTCCATCCACAGCAACTCAAATGTGGGTCAGGATTATAATTTTATGTAATATATTTATAAAGATACTACTTTCCTAACTCTTGCAATATCACACCCCAATTTATTTAAATATAATTTCAAATATTTTGGGGGGGGAGGAGAATTAGCACTCCCTGTTTTTTTTTCAAATGAGCACTGAGGAGCCTGCAGAAACAGCTGTCCTCCCACAACTTCAGCAATCCCAAAAAAGGGAAGCTTGTTCTATATTTCTTTGATTTACTGGTGTAAGCATTTGAGATAGTAGAGTGGAATTTTAGTGAAATGGTTGTGCTGCTATAAAAAGAACTAAAATTACAATACATATTTCCTTAAGGAAAGGGAAATGTCTCTACTACAGTAAAATTCCAGTGTAAAGATATGACAGACTCTGAAAAGGGGTTTTTTCTCTCCCAGTAGCATTAAATTCTTAACAACTTTGTGATACAGCCATACCTGCACTGGGCTTGTGCTCAATAAATGAGCAGGTTGCTTATATTACTGAGGCATGGAAAAAAGAAAAATCATCATAATTTTTAAACGTTACAGTTTTTTTCTTAACAAATACACTTCTCTAGCTCAAAATCATAGCTGTTGAGACCTGACTGAAATCTCTGCAGCTAAACTGTGATTTTTTTTTTTTTTACTTGTTTTCAGGGAGCTTGGGGGGTTGTGTTTTTTTTTAATTTCTGCAAGAATGGAACTAAGTCCAACAGAAGCATGTCTGTTGTTGGTAGGATTATATTCACTATGAAATTACCTAAATTTGCAATAAATCCTCCTGCTTTTGAATTACAGAGGCAACAGCTGCCCCTCTGCTGAAGCTGCAGACTTACAAAAAGCTGTTACCTGTAGTTCACTAAAGTAGCAGTGATCTTTAAAAGTTATCTATGACAAGAAATACTAAAATTTGGAATGTTTTTCTTTCATCCTCAGGTTGTTGCATTTATGAATTCTCGTGTTGGACAATATTTAGATGACCATCCTTTTGTTGCCTTATCGCTCCTGACGTTTATCGCCGTGTCTGCTATCCCCATTGCATTTTTCCTGATCTTTATTGTTACAACAGCCATAATGGCCTGTATCAGTGTGGTAGTCATGGAAGGTAGCGTATGCATGCATGTATGTACTAATCTCTTCCCATTTAAGGCATGATGTCTTTTCTTCCTTCTGGAGTTCCTAGTTCTAGCGATTGAGGATTTCTCTGTGTAGTCCTCAGGTCTCAGCAGTAATAAACCTCTTAATACAAGAATATAATCTGATTAAGTGTAGTCTATGCAGGGAAAATCCTATTTCCCTTTCTAATCTTAGCCACCAGGATATGCCTAAACCAGTTACCTCCTAGAATCATAGGAGTTGTATAGGACCTCTGGAGATCATCGGGTCCAACCCTCCTGCCAGAGCAGGTCACCCAGGGCAGACCACGTAGGAACATAGCCAGGCAGGTTTTGAAAGTCTCTAGAGAAGGAGATTCCACAACCTCTCTGGGCAGCTTGTTCCAGGCTCCGTCACCCTCACAGTAAAGAAGTCTGAGGTGGAATTTCCTGTGGAACAGTTTGTGACCATTGCCTTTCATCCTATCCCAGGGCACCACTGAAAAGCGACTGGCCCCTCCTGCTTGCCACCCGCCCTTCAGATACTTGTAAACATTAATAAGATCCCCTCTTAGTCTTCTTTCTCCAGACTAAGCAGCCCCAGGTTTCTCAGGCTTTCCTCGTAAGAGAGATGTTAGTGTTCCTTAGTCATCTTTGTAGCCTGCATTGGACTCTTTCTAATATTTCCCTGTCTCTCTTGAACTGAGGAGCCCAGAACTGGACAAAATACTCCAGATGTGGTCTCACTGGGGCAGAGTCAAGGGTGAGGAGAACCTCCCTCAACCTTCCGGACACAGTCTTCTTTATGCCCCCAGGATACCATTGGCCTTCTTGGCCACAAGGGCACACTGCTGTCCCATGCATAACTTATTGTCCACCAGGACTCCAAGGTCCTTCTCTGTGGAGCTGCTTTCCACCAGATCAGCCCCTGACCTGTACTGGTGCCTCTCAACTATGCATAGCTTTTATAGAGGGTACCTAATTGATTTCAGAGGATATTTTCCCAAATTGTTTGAAACTGGGGTTGTTGTAGAATGTGAGCTCCTTGCTGGTATATAAATGTTTAAATAAGTAATTTTCTTTTATTAGGTGTTGTAATAGCCTTAGGTGGCGTAGCCCTCCTGTGTGTGCTGTGTGGCCTGGGTGCACTTTCACTGGGAGTTTCTGGAGTCCTGAGTGTTTCTTACATTGTTCTTTCAACTCTGGTCAACTACTGGTGTGCTTCAAGGTGAGTACCGGTGTCTTGATCCGTGCGCTTAGATTTCAAACTGCAACTGTACTATTGCATCCATGACTTCATTTATTGTAAGTGAGCCACTGTCGCTTAGCTTAACAAATGTCTCTTGAATGCAAGAGCATCTTTGGCTACCCTGGTGGCTTAATTATGTGGCTTATAAACGTCTAGTCATCAATATATATTTTAATGAGGGCGAATACACACCCTCTTTCCTTTTTAGGAAAGAGGAAATTTAAATAGTCTTTAAATGTGCATGTGCAAACACAACATGAAACAATAAAATACAACTTTTGTCTCACTCAGAGTATTTCTTGCTTTGAATGTCATTAAAGCACATGTCCAAATTGGACCCTGCCTACAAGGTGAACCTTTTGTGGTTCTTCCTGTACGATCACCCAGCTGTCTCCACTTACCTGCATTTGGAGAGTAATGGACCCAAATTACTTGTAGATTTGCAATAGGCAGAGGGGTACTCAAAAGGGATAGTGTGGCCAAAATAGAAATGACAGGTTTTGCTGGACGCTGCACATGGGCTGCTTGCCAGTCGTGTCTCCCAGCACTTTGGGCTTGTAGGCCTGTTTCAGTCAGCGTTACCTTAGCCGTGCTTTACCAGGCCTCTGGCTGGGAGCAAGAGGCACTGGCAGGTTGTGCTGGAGTGCCACCTGTTGCCTGCTTCCGTATCTACTGGAGAATGAATAACGATAATCATTTCTTAAACATAGGGAGGAGAAGGAAAACTACAGCTGCTCCCTCCTAGACTTTCTTACTTTGCTCCTTCATCACAGCTGTGCTCCTTTCACAGCTCCCAAGGACACACAAAACTGCCTGTGGAGCCCGTGGTATCATCAGGATGACAAGATCATGGTGCAAAGCCCAGCATGCTTACATGCTCCAGGGCTCTGTACCCCTCCTCCAGGGCATACTGCACACCAGTACCAGAAAAGATTAATTTTTTCCCTGGCATATACTGAATACACAACACAACCTCCAGGCCAGTCATACTAACTTACAGCTTTGATGTTAGATTGTATCTGCTTTTTTTATGTTCCTGTTTGAGACACATTCAGGTATACCAGCTGTGGATGTTTGAGGAGTCTCAGACAGGTTCACATCTCACAGCACTCCGCTTTTTTGAGCAAAAAGTTAAAAGACAATAATCTCATGGAAGAACGGGCTGTAAAACCATTCTTCTCTCCTGCATACAGGGGGGAGATAAGGAAGCAAGAAGTTAATGGAAGCGTGCCACAGGAGAGACCTTCTGCCTTGGATCTTTCTGCCAATAATGGAAAGAACAAATAAGTGGGTTTCTCCCCCACTTCCTTCATATGCACTTAACTATACTACTCTGACCTTTGCAATGTGTTTGTTTACTCATTGAGAATTCAACCTTTGTGCACTCCTTACAGGAACTGAAAAAAATCAATAAATATCTTACACTGTCAAGGTAAAACTACTATTAAGAATAACTGTTAAGCAGCAGTGTATTACCTTGTGAAGTCTGTGTGCATGATGGAATGTTCCACAGCATTTGGTAAAGGGATTTAATAATGACTGTTATTGTTAAGTCAGTGGAAAGAAAGGGTAGGTAGATATTTGATTTCTCATATGTTACTGGAGTTCTGGATGTACTATTTTTTGAAATTTGTATGCAGCACTTGGTCATTTTGATACGTAAGTGTCGAAGCTCAGAATGCCAGAAATGGACTTTGAATGTTTAAAAATATTTTTAAGCCTTAACAGCCTTTGTTAATATAGTATGAGCATACCATGTGATGCTTTATATTCATTATACAAGGAAAATTGGGGTAAGTCATGATATAAGCTTTTATATACATCTTTAGATATTACCTTATTCTGAAAAGGTATTTTCCGTGTTGCCTCATCACATCAGCGGTACGCAGTTAGGTCTTGCATTTTGTCATATTTGTTTAGATATTTAAATTGTCTGGTTTGCTTCTCAGTTGTATCATCTTGTATGTTATTTAAACTTTTTTCATTTTTGCAAATGCTGGAATATTTTTATGCATTAAGACCCAATTATATTCATTTAATAAAGTGCTGTTTGTTTAGCCAGGTTGTCTTGTTAGTGTTTATTCCACAGTAGAAAAACCCTTTCCAGATCTACTTCTAGGAAGGGTACACTTAGAGCTGATTTTTTTTCTCCTCAGTTAATGTCAAGATATTTTGGCTGGCTGATATTGCTGAGCCACAAACTGCAGATTACTCCCTTTCTCATGCCTGTAAATGAAATGCAGAATCGTAAGGACTGAATTAGCATAATACTCCAGTTTTGCATGAACCAATATGCTGTTTGACTCCAGTATGGAGTCAAAATTTATCTGAACCATAATATATTCCACATAGTATTGGTGGTAATAGCGTCAGCTGTAGGGTGAAATCATCCTTAGCCCTACTGTGTTACTGCCTGCAGGAAACAGGACATGGTGCTAGTCCATAAAGGACTCTAGCATTTACTAAACTCTACTTAAATGTGAAGGATTTACAGATAGAGGTGACTATAACAGATTTCTCTCATCATTTACTAAGATAAAATGTTTGGTTTTTTCAGGTGCTTCACAGCTTTATCCCAACTACATTTTTAACTTCCAGAAGAGAGTAGTATACAAGTGATAGGAAGTGGAGGGGGAGGGGAAACAATCAACAAACATGAAAACTATTTTCTCAACCTTTCTTGTAAGAAAAGCTGGTGCTGTGATACTGTTTACATGACAGTGCTTCAAGAAATCCATCTGAAATAGGGAACACAGATTTAACAATATATGTACATATTTTTTACATTGCTGATACACCCACTTCAGGATCAAATTTGCAGCTGCTGTCAGTTAAGAGTAGAGCTCTGCCAGTTTACAGCAGGTGAGATTCAGTGGGGGAAAATACTAGAACACTGTTCTCACCACTTGTGGGGTGCTGTGCAGTGATGAACATCACAGCTGTATGTAATAACAACCTGAACACAAATTCCCCAGTGCCTACAGACTGCAGAAAACCTGAAAAGTACTAGTGTTTGCAAATGAAGAGATTCCAACTGGGAAGTATGTTGGGGACACTGAGGCAAAGGAGTTGTTTTGCCCTGGCTGGTAAGTGGGATACATCCTCCCTTGTGCAGAGGGACTAGTGCCAGCTTTTGAAGAGCTGCAGAGTACTGAACCAAAAACTATTTCTAAGTGCTAGAAATCCTTATGACTAGCAAAAACTGAGCCTGGAAATAGCATTCTAGTCATTACAGAATCCTTCCTGCTTTTCACCAGACTGCTGGCCCCCCATCATCAGGAGACAGCTTAAATCTAACCTTATATTGCAAATCTTCCTTTTTCTAGGCAGTCATGCCTTCAATCCAGGAGTTCACTTACTGCTAAGAGCAGCCTAATGGTTGAGAGAAATAAGGTAGAGATTAGTGACTCAATTATAACAGACACCATCTCATTTGTTATTTACAATGTTTTGCCTTTTTTATGCTGAACTGTTATAATTTCAACTATGCCTTGAAAATAAATCATCAATCAGTCTGCCTAAAATGAAACATATATAACTCACTATGCTTGAGACTTCAAAATGAATTGAAATGAAGAAAACACTTCACAGGAGGAGAATAATGATGCAGTTTATCATCTGTGCTGCAACTTACCAGGCACAGCCAGAAAAAAACCCTGGCTTTCTACATTCTTAATAACACAGCTTGTACCTTTTCACTTTTAGGGTGATCTTGGATGATCTTGCTTCAGAATCTAACGAGATTAACTTCAATCTATACTTGTGAATCTTGCTGCAAACTTGACTTTAAAATGGCTTAACATCACCATTAGGTTAACAAAGAATGCAAAATTATATTGAGATATTTATACTGTTAGACCCTAAGAGCAAAGTGTGTTCTTAGTGCGTCTTCTCACCCAGCATTTTATTTAGAGGATTTTATTTACTCCCAGGCCCCCTGTGCCTCTCCAGAGCACAAGTTCATTGCTATCAGTGGATCCTAATCACTGCCTTCAGCATTAAAATGAAATCCTGCTCTCCCTGCAGGCATGTTTCCAGCACTCTGCTGCCAGCTTGGTGGCAGGCACTGCCTCATGACATCCTGGCATCACTTTTCCCTGGTGATGGTGTAGGGAGCAGAGGAGCTGCTTTTGCACCTGCATTAACAGCCTCTGCTGATGCTTAGAGCAGTGGTTGGCTGAGCAGCCACACAGATCTCCAAGGAACCTTTATTCTTTCAACATGAAGCACTAACATCTTCAAGATGCTGCTGAGGACCAATTTTTCTTGAAGGATGGATTTCAAAGCAAATCACACTGAGAGCTTGAACATCTGCCTCCTCAACAGCTCCAAGGCTGTTCAAAACTTTTCTCTGTCTGGTAAGTGCAATAAACAGGTAAATTAAAATACGCATTGGTATGTAAACTGTAATAGACATAGGCAAGGAGGAAGAAAAAAATCACTTATGTGATTTTGAAGAAAGTGTCAAATAGGAATATTATTCATACTGTTGAACAACATGTATTAGAAATATGAATATATGTATTGAAACATTATATATGCATGCCTTTGAAAGGGTCTAAATGTACATACATGGATTGATATGCACACGGGTGCTCTTCCCTTCTCTTCATGTGTGTTTGTACACATGAAGGAAAGACTGGATGTATGCACATTTGAACGTATACTTGTGAAAGCTGCAGAGAATGCCTCTGTGTAGTTAGACGCAATCACCTACGCAAAGCCCTTCCTTACACATGTCTAAAATCTGTTACTGTTGCATTCAGAGCACTCATGGTCTGTTAGAAGCCAGAACATCCATCCACAAGACATGTTCTCAGCAGTGGTCTTGGTACAGCTGACTTTTTCCTGCTTATACTTGTCTCTGCAGGTGACCCCAGCAGGATGAGCTAGGGCAGCTTCATCATGCCCACCCTGTTTGGCATTATCTGCCTGTCAGGCATAATTGGTAACAGCCTGGTTACTTGTACAGTCTTAAAGAAATCTGGCCCTAGCAGTAGTGTTCCAGATATCTTCATCAGCCTCTCCCTGGTGGACCTGCTCTTTCCCCTGAGCATGCCCTTCTTCATCCACCAGCTGCTGGGGAAGAGCCTGGCACTTTGGGGAGAAAACATGCACAATCATCACTGCCCTGGATGTCAACAGTCAGTTCACCAGCACCTACAGCCTCACTGCTATATCCATCGACTGCTACCTAGCCACTGTCTACCCCTTCACCCCCACTCACTTCAGGAAGTCCCCTGCGGCAATTCTTGTCATCTGTGTGCTCCAGGCCCTTTCCTTCCTCAGCATTATACCTATGCTCATATATGTTCAGCTCAGCCCTTTGCCTGGAGATCTACTAGGCTGTGGAATCTGCCTACCAGACCCTCAGAGGGATGTATAGTGGTACACACTCTACCAGTTCTTCCTGGTCTTCTCAATCCCTTTTGCTCTTACCACAGTAGCTTAGAGGCCAGGTCATCAGAAACACCCGTGAGCCAAAGATGCACCAGGGCTCAAACCAAGAGATTGACACGTACAGCGATTGCTAGTTTTGTGGCCTTCTTCATGTGCTGGGCACTTTTCCACACCTTGCAACTGGCCCAGCTTGTCATGACTCACCCCACCCTGCCTTTCTATTATACTTACAGTGTTGCTATCAGCCCTAGGCTATGCCGGCAGTTGTCTAAATCCCTTCATCTACACATTGCTGGGCCAAAATTTCCAGAGGCAACTTGGAGTCCCTGTAAGGCCAGCAGCTGCTGTGCAGGCTTCCCCACATGGAAGCAAAAGCAATGGGGAGGATGCAATTGAGTCAGAACAGCCACTGCTGCATTTGGTGTCCATCTCTGGCAGGTAATAAGTAAATCAGTAAATGACACAGTAAATCAGGTATGCCGCCACCATGCCAGCCCCTATTCCCCCCTGAAGAAACACATACAGAGCAGCAGGTAAGCAACATAGAAGATGTGGTACATGAAAGAGATTTTTACTTGGCTTACAGAAAGAGTTGTGGCAGCATATGGGAGGAAGCTCTATATGTCATTCCCTGAGAGCTATAAATTATATTCTCCACAAGTGGTGAAAAGCTTTCAAGCCTTTTATTAGGTTACCTGACATGCTAAAAGTATTTTGGTGCATAAACCCCAGACAAGCAGCACCATTCAGCCCAGGGCTGAGACACTGCCACCAATTGAAACTTAGGGACTTTCAAGTTTATTTCTTGCTTTAAGCAAGGAGAAAATAAGGGATCTGGAGCACTTTGGACCATTTCTTTCCTGAAATGTAGCTCAGATTGAGACCACACTTCAAAGGCAAACAGTAGGAAAATCATGTTTTCATCTTGTAACACACCAGCTCCATGACCTGTTCAACAGCAGGTGAGAAAATTTTCTGTCATTTTAAAGCCAACAAAAATCACCCTTTTTTTCATGATCAGAATTGTCAAGAAGCCCAGTAAATATTTCCAGATATATTTATATTAATAACCAGATTGTTTTATTCACAATCACTCTGCAAGATGGTTCTGTATCATCTTGTTAAGGGACAACAGTTACTCAAGTTAAAGAGTAGCAGTCCAAGTCACTAAGTTGCTTTGTAGTGTAATGATTAGATCCTATCTAGGGTAAAAAAAAACCAAACAAACAGAACAGTTTCTTACCCTTGGCAGTGTATCATATGCATACACACATTGTGGTATTGCCTCAGCTGGCAGCAAGTGTTTAGTAAATATACATCTTGAATGAAATCTCTCTGTAGCACAGGACAGCCAAAAATCACTGGGCTTTACCTATAAAACATTCTAAAGCAGGCACTTGCACACAGGAAAATGAGCAAGACTAAAGGTTCTATGCACTTCCATATTAAAAGAACGTTTGCCTCTTATGGCAGATCAAATTAAAGGTGCTTTAAAAGTGCTTTTGCATTTCAAGAGATCATAAGCATCAAACCAAGTTCTAGCAACTGAGTATTCTTGATAAAGAACACACAATCTTCTTCAGTTTTAATAAATTAGAAGTTGCAAACATCATTACTAGCTTAATCTATTCTTGCTCCTCTAAAGTAACCAAACAACACTGCAAATTAAGTGCAAATCACATCTATGATTATTTATATGTACTCTGTAACATGAGCAGTCTTTATCTCCACCTTTTTAGATTTCCAAGAGCTATTTTAGTGATATATTAATTCAGCAAACAACTATTACAAAGCCACATCACCAGAAATCCCTGAAGGAAAGGTTCTCTCCAATAGCTTTTCAGAAAGCCCTTTAAAAAGATGTCTGTCAAGTGACAACTTTCAACAGCTTTAGACTACAGGTCATATGTGAATATACAGCTGAAGGAGTCTCATCCTTCCCCTGAATCTCCTTTATACCTTCTTCTTTAGACAAAGGTAGCAGGCATTGTGTAATAAACCCAGACATTAAAGCAAGTAAATTTATTCCAGCTTTGAGCCTGGCCCCACAACCACCATTTATCTTCTGCATTTTAAATTGATTTTTCATTATGTAATTCATAAGTGCTGTCATCAGCACTTACCAGAAGCTAAAGCTCTGAATTCTCACAAACATGGAGCAGTTTCACTCCTGCTGCCCTGACCTTTGCGTATTTATCAGTTACTGCCATTTAAAAGCTTCCCACCCTGTCCTCTCAATAAAAGCTACTTTCTGTGCTGTGCCACCACCACATTAGCATAGTTTAATTTCTTCAGCATTTTCCTATACAAATAGGTCAGCATAGGGCAAGTGTTTTTACTGTAGACAGTAACCTTGAATGTGTAGGTTGTTTGGGCTTTAATTATTAAACATTGGAGTAGAGCTAAGAAGTCCTTAGCAAAGGAGGCTTAGGGAGATGGTACAGAGGACCCATTTATCTCAGCTGTTCCTTTGGGTTCCTACAGAACAGCAGCAGCCTAGC
>VWZK01000763.1:3289-16075 GCA_013396935.1 Baryphthengus martii | reverse complement strand
GGCCATGGATCAGATCCCCTCTCAGCCTTCGCTCCAGGCTGCTGGAGGGAGCAGGGCACCGCTGGGGACAGTCAGGAGCTGGGAGTGGCAGGAGTGGAGACATTTCTGGGCAGGAGGCTCTCGCCTGCCCCAGGGGTTGTCATTTTTCTTGACATTTTCCTCATTGTTTTTCTCCGTTATTCCCAGGCAGTGCAGCTCATTTAGCAGAAAGGAATTTTCTCTGTTTTCTGTGGCTCTCTTTGTCCTAAAATAGTTTGGCTTCAGGTGAGAATTGTGCAGCCACTTGAAACCCCTCTTTGTTGTGAGCGGCAGTGAAATCCTCCTGCCTTGTGTCGTGGGTGGGTAGAGACCCCTGTTCTCCTGGCTCAGCGTCACTGTCGATGGTCCTGAGGTGCTGCAGGGATGTGTGCTGAGCACTTGTCCCGTGCTTTTCGTGGAATCATTCTGGTTGGGAGAGCCCTCGGAGCTCCTGGAGTCCCAGCGCTGCCCCATCCCTGCCAGGGCCCCACAGAGCCCTGTCCCTCAGCACCACAGCTCCACGCCTTGGAAACCCCTCCAGGGAGCAGGGGGACTCCAGCCCTGCCCTGGGCAGCCTGGCACAGGCCTGGGGAACCCCAAAGGGCAACAAATTGCTCCTCAGCTCCAACCTCAACCTCCCCTGGGGCAACTCCAGGCCGATTCCTCTTGTCCTGGTGCTGGTTCCTTGGAGCAGATCCCCACCCCCCGTGTAGTAGAGGAGAGGGGATGGCCCTTGGCGCTACTGGGTGTTGGGGCAAGAATGTGTCTGTGTTGTGGGGATGCCCTGGGAGCTGCTGCATTTCTGCTGCTGGGCAGAACCTTGTCATCCTTATTTCTGCAATGGCACCTGTTGGGAACTGGAGCCTTACGGGGAGTTCAGGAAACACCGGATTTTGCAACCATTGCTTCCCGAATATTTGTTGTTTGGAGCCCTCTGAGAGTGGGGGTGAGACTTCTCTTGCAGGGACATAGGAATGCCTTTGGCCATCAGCCCTACGTTACTGAAAAGTGGGATTTAACCAGAAATGATTTCACTGGGACCCTGGAGAAACAAATAGAGGGAGGTACAGGGCTGTCAGGGCTCTTCCTGAGCAGAGCACGTGATCCAGGTCCTGAGCAGCCGACGCTCCTGGAGGAGTTTGAAATCCAGGCTGAAGTTTATTGGGGGAGTGCAGGAAACTGTCCCCTCTGGAGACTGTTTGGCCTTGTGGTGGGAACCACAGGCGGGAGGCGGAGAGCTCTGCCTGCAGCTCGGCCACGGCTCTGTGATCCGGACAACGTCCTCTGCCGGCTTTTCCTCTGGTGTTTGGACATTTTGTGGTGAAGCCAAGCAAAGAACGTGGCTCTGAATCAATAAATACACTCTGGAGTTCTCCCGCGGGCTTTTCTGTCACCAGGCTCTCAAAACTCGACCTCAACACCAAACTCAACTGTTACAAAACATCCATAGTAGGAGTTGTCAGGAAAACAGACTCAGGCCTGGGCCTGGGCGAGAATTTGCCGAGGTTCCCTTTTTCCAGAATGGAAATACTCACCGGCTAATCGATGTGTCCTGTCTGCAGGAGTTCTGCCTCTTCGCCGTGGTCGGCCTGGTGTCTGACTTCTTCCTGCAGATGTTTTTCTTCACGACCGTGCTCTCCATCGACATTCGCCGCATGGAGGTGAGGAATGGCCTGAGAACTGTGCCGTGGGTTTGCCTCCTGGGCTATTGGGGGTGAATTAAAGGAAGCACACGCCGGATTTTCACTCTAGAGGTAGAAAGTGTAGAAGTTCTGGGGTGGTGACATCTACGCAGGGATTGGGGACAGGATGCTTGAGGGAGCAGGACACCCTCAGGTGCATGGAATCTCGGAATGGGAGAGGTTGGAAGGGACCTCTGGAGATGATGGAGTCCAACCCCCCTGCCAGAGCAGGATCCCCCAGGACAGGCCACACAGCAACAGATCCAGGGGGGTTGGAAAGTCTCCCGAGAAGGAGACTCCACCACCTCTCTGGGCAGCCTGGGCCAGGCTCCCTCACCCTCCCACCAAAGANGCGTGGCTCTGCGTGCGCGGCTCTGACGCGCTCGCTTGTCTCCCGGCAGCTCGCCGACCTCAACAAGCGGCTGCCGGCGGAAGCCTGCATGGCCCCGGCGAAGCCCGGCAGCCGCTCCCAGCGCTACGAACGCCAGCCGGCCGTGCGCCCGGCCACCCCGCACACCATCACCCTCCAGCCCTCCTCCTTCAGGAACCTGCGCCTGCCAAAGAGGCTCCGGGTGATTTATTTCTTCGCCAGGACCCGGCTGGCCCAGAGGCTGATCATGGTACGTCCTGGGGCGGTGGGGTTGTTACCCTGGCGCCCTGGGGTGTGAAAGGGTAAAGGAATTGGGCAGAAAAGAAACCCTCTTGCCCTCCAGCTTGTCCTTGAGTATCGGAGGGTTGGGGGTGGCTGGGTTTGGGTTCTGAGTGGTATCCTAGTGGAGAATAAGTTCTCTGGGGGACAGCAACGGGCCCTGGTGGCCAGGAGGCCAAGGGACTCTGAGGGGCATCAAGAAAACTGTGTAGAGCAGGTCTGGGGAGGTTCTCCTGCCCCTCTGCTCTGCCCTGTGTCTCCTTCTGGGTGCTCTGCAGCCTCTCCCAATCCTCTTAGAGGATCAGTGCCTGCGGGGAGCGGGACCGTAACGGAGCACGGGGCGGGTGGGGCGGTGTCGATGGGCTCAGGCAGCCGCTGAGGTGCCGGAGGCGACGCGCGAAGACCGTGTTCTGAACGGGCTTGTCTCTGCTCATGGCAGGCTGGGACGGTCATCTGGATCGGAATCCTGGTTTACACGGATCCTGCTGGTCTCCGCACCTACCTCACGTCACAGGTCACCGAGCAGAGTCCGCTGGGTGACGCGGGCCTGCCTCCTATGCCCGTTCCCGGGGGGGTCCTGCCCGCCGGAGACCCCAAGATCGATCTCTCGGTCTTCGCGTCGGACTCGCTACGGCCGTCGGAAAACCGGACGCAGCAGCACGAGCAGAAGGCGGGGCTGGAGGCCCTGGGCGAGCTGGAGACAAACCGGCACGCTTGGGCCCAAGGGCCAGAGGGCAAAGGGAACGGCCAGACGGAGCTTGGAACTGAAGCGGAGGTCACCTGGGGAGTGGAGGACGAGGAGATATGGAGGAAGCTTTCCTTCAGGCACTGGCCATCCCTCTTTGGCTACTACAACATCACTCTGGCCAAAAGGCAAGCGGGCTGGCGTCGGGTGCCCCGGGAGCTTGGGGGCGTGGAGCTGAGCCCAGCTCTTCTTCTTTCTTCTGAGTTAGAGGGTTTGTGTTTCACGTGGCCTATTCCAAATGTGTCTTCAGGGGGAGACCTCCCGTGTGCTGAGGAGGCAACGGGCTCTCCAGGGCTGCTTGTCTGAGAATATGGGTTGTGTTTCTCGCTGTGCTCTTGGCTGTGTTCCTTGCTGCTTGTCTTCCTTTGCCCTGGAGGGAAATCTTTAAATTTTAATCTTAAATTGTCCCGCTTTTTAACTAAACTAGCTTTTCCGTGGAAAAAATGTTGGTTGGTGTGACCCTGTTGGGTTAATGGTTGAGCTCGATCATCTTAAAGATCTTTTCCAAGCAAATCACTTCTGTGATGCTATGGAGGTGACATTTAGAATTTTGTAAATCAATGTGTGATCATCTGTAAGGGATGGGGGCGGTGGGTGTGAGGAACAGAGACAGTGGAGCTGAAGGAACCGCTGGGTGAGATCTTCTGGCCTGCAGCCTGCAGGACACTGGACCAGGTCGTCAGATCCTTCCGTAGATCTGTGTGATCCATTTGATCTCGTCGGTGGTTCGTTCCACTGCTGGCTCTTAACTTGTCTCACAGGGTTAAGACCTATCAAACAGAAAAATTTAGAAATATTTAGAGAAAAATATTTCCAAGGAGACCTCTCTTTAGAATACCGGAACCTCCTGGACTGAAAGAACATCCCGAGACCCACCGTGGGGGCAGCGAGAAGAGGTCTTTGGTTACCTAGTGGGATTTGCTGTTCCTAACCCACTCTCGTCTTTCCCTCCCCCCAGGTACATCAGCATCCTCCCGGCGATCCCCGTCACGCTCTATCTGAACCCCCAAGAGGCCTTAGAAGTTCGGCATCCCCAGGAGGCCAACCGCTACCACCCCTTCTTACCCGCCGCCGGGGGGAAGCTGGACGCTGGAGCTCAGCCTGACCCAGCCTCAGCCAAACTTCAGGGGCACCAGGATGTCACTCTCTACAAGTAAAAGAACCTTCTGATCTTGCCCTCGCTCCCTGGGGGACACGGGTGGCTTTGTGGTTCTTCTGGTGGGACGCCAAAAAAAAATAATATCCTGATCCCCATCTAGTGTTTTTCTGTCTTGAGAGATGTACTTTTCTTACTGGAAAGTCTGAAAATCTGATAGAAACGGACATTTTCCCATTAAAAAAACCTCTTTAGTTTCCCCCAAATCTCTGTAGCTCACTGGCATTTTTCTCAGCTGAAAAATACTCTTCAAACTCCATCTGAGGACTAATAATTGCACTTTTTTTTTTTTTCCTCACCTTGTCTTTGCCTTTATGTCCCTTTGTCTCTCCCCCCAGGGTGGCTGCTCTGGGTCTGGCCTCGGGCATTATCCTGGTCCTGCTGCTCTTCTGCCTGTACCGGGTGTTCTGCCCCAAAAACTATGGGCAGAACGGGCTGGCCCACGGCCGCCGGAGGAGGGGCGACCTGCCCTGTGACGATTACGGCTACTCCCCGCCCGAGACCGAGATCGTCCCCTTGGTTCTCAGGGGGCACCTCATGGTAGGTGTGGCCCTTGGGGAGGGAATTTTTCCTGATTCGTGCTGCAGAACTTCAGTCCTCTCAGTATTATTGAAATAAGAGAGCGGTGAGGGCAGCCTTGGTGTGGGGCAGCCCTGGAGGTGAAGCTGGGGAGAGTGCTGTAGATACAGAGAGAGAATCAGAGAATCATTTTGGTTGGAAGAGACATTTCAGCTCCTGGAATCCAGCTCCTGGAGTCCCAGCACTGCCCCTGCCCTGCCAGGGCCCCACTGAGCCCTGTCCCTCAGCACCACATCTCCACGCCTTGGAAACCCCTCCAGGGAGCAGGGGGACTCCAGCCCTGCCCTGGGCAGCCTGGCACAGGACGGGACAACCCCAAAGGGCAACAAATTGCTCCTCAGCTCCAACCTCAACCTCCCCTGGGGCAACTCCAGGCCGCTTCCTCTTGTTCCTTGGCAGCAGAGCCTGACCCCCCTGGCTCCAAGCTCCTGAATTCCAGGGAGTTGTGGAGAGCCAGAAGGTCTCCCCGGAGCCTCCTTTGCTCCAGGCTGAACCAGCCCAGCTCCCTCAGCTGCTCCTCCCCACACTCCTGCTCCAGACCCTTCCCCAGATCCATTGCCCTTCTCTGGCCACGCTCCAGCTCCTTCTGGGAGAGAGGCAATTCCCAAACCTGAGCCCAGGATTCCAGGGGCGGCCTCCCCAGTGCCCAGTGCAGGGGGCTGCTCCCTGCCCTGGCCCTGCTGCCCCCCCAGGATGCTGGAGGCTCCTTGGCCCCCTGGGCATTTGCTTCCCATTCTGAGATGGACCGAAGCACTTGGTGTGGAGTTTAAAGAGCTGGGCCGTGTCTTCCAGAGGTGCTGCACCTCCCTTCCTGATCCTCCCTTCTCTTTGGGCCGGACTTTGTCAGGGAAGGGGCAGACAGATGGTGTCTGTTTGGTTTGCAGCAGCCTGGTGCACATCTCAGGCTGGGGGCAGAGACATCCCCCAGTCCTTGGAGCATCTCTAGGTCGTGAAGCCGACCACGTAGTTTTGACGTAAAATCGATCGTCTCTGCAGCTCCTCAGCCACGTGCCGGGGGATCGTCGGCGTCCAGAGGCCTCACCTGAGCTGTTTTCCCTTCCCAGGACATCGAATGTCTGGCCAGCGACGGGATGCTGCTCGTCAGCTGCTGCCTGGTGGGTCAGATCCGCGTGTGGGACGCTCAGACCGGCGACTGCCTGACCGTCATCCCCAAGCCGAGGTAGGCGGGCTCTGCGCCGAGTCGGGGCGCCGCGGGCGGGTCCCTCCGCGCCGGCTGCTCGGCCAAACCCAACCCGGCCCACCCCTCGTTCGGGAATCGTCCCTTTCCAGCAGCGGAAGCGGGAGGACTGAGCTTTTAGGACTCTTCCAGGTTGCGAAGAGACAGCGGCGGCATCTTCGATTACCAGGAGAGCTGGGATCACAGTCCCGACGGCAAGAACGGGCCGGACGACGCTTTGGAGAACGGCCACCAGCTCAAAAGGCTGCTCAGCCCTCCCCAACCCCCGCTTTTNGGCCGCAGACGGAGCCTGGGCGACGAGTCCTGCGCGGGCTTCGGCAAAACGTCGCCGCTTCCTTCCTGGGGAGGAGACCTGGAGAGTTCTGTCTGGAGTCTGGATCTGCAGGGCAACCTGATCGTGGCTGGACGGAGGAACGGGAGGCTGGAGGGGAGGAGGGGGGGGCCGGGCCGCCCAGGCNCGGCGGGGAGCTGCCAGCAGCTCTGCCAGGCTGGAGAGGCTTAAAAATGGGCGTGTCATTAAGTGTAGAATCATTGATCGTNAGCGGGCCAAAGCGGCCGAGTCGGAGACGCGGCTCCGTGCCGTGGGCAACCGCCAGAAGGAGACCGGCTACGACTTCACCAGCCTGGTTGGCAAAGCCTACGAAGAACACGGCTCCTCCAACTGCAGGAACTTCTCTGGCCTCTCCNGCAAGGTCATCTGGTGCCACCCCCCTGCAGGGAGCAGGGACATCTGCAGCTCAAGCAGGTTACTCAGAGCCCCAGCCAACCTCCTCTGCAATGGTGACAGGGATGGGGCAGCCACCACCTCTCGGGGCACCCTGGACCAGGCTCTCACCACCCTCTGAGTAAAGAAATTCCTTCTTATTTGCAGTCTAAATCTCCCTCTTAGTTCCAACCCATTCCCCCTCGTCCCGTCCCACCAGGCCCTGCTCCAAAGTCTGTCCCCATCTTTCTGCCAGGCCCCTGGAAGCCCTGAAAGGCCAAAGTACCGTTGCCATGAAGTAAATTATGAAATAATTTAAAATCTGTAGGAATTCTGTAGGAATGATACGGGTTTCAAAGCAAATTTCAGTCGGAAATTTAAATCTTCTCCAATGAGAAGCTTTCAGAATTAGTTTAATTTTCTTTTCCTACTTAAAAGTGTTCAAATCCAGCTTGGATGGGGCTCTGAGCCACCTGCTTTAGTGGGAGGTGTCCCTGCCTGTGGAACTGGATGAGCTTTAAGGTCCCTTCCCACCCAAACCAGTCTGTGGTTCTCTCGTCACTTGAGAACTTGCCACCTCCCTTCCAGAGCAGACAGAAGGGTGCTGCTGGTTGTGGTCACTGGTGCCGAGCGGGAGCTGCCTCCGGCCTCCTCCCTTCCCGCCAGGCGGCCGAGGGGGCTGCGCGGGGCCTGGCGCAGGTTCCGCTGCCGCGGGGACCCCTCAGCTCCTCGGTGCGGGACGATCTTCTGGGCCGGGTCACGGCAGGAACCTCTTCTCCTTCCAGGTCTGGGATGCGATCGAGGGCACCCTGCGCAGCAGCAACGAGGACGGGCAGTCCGGCATCACTGCGCTCGTCTTCCTCAGCAACAGGTACCGGCCTTTGTCTCCGTGGTGTCCTGAGAGGGGAGGAGAACGTGGGATGTGGGCCGGGACCTCAACCCTGACCCTCCTACCGTAGAGCTCTAACAGCTGCAGGTGACAGAGTCAGCTGGGATGTCTCTTCCTTCCCACGCACCCACCTCTCAAACTGGGAGCACTGGAGTGAGCTTTCCTGGGCCCAGCTCTGCTCCATCTGTTGGATGAGGAGCTGGAGCTGAGCTGCTCCCAGCCTGGAATCCACAGCCCCCCTGGGCTCCTCCCCAGCAGCGTGGGCAGCAGGGCCAGGGGGGGATCCTGCCCCTCTGCTCCCAGGGCTCTGGGGAGACCCCCCCTGCAGGGCTGGCTCCAGCTCGGGAGTCCTCAGCCCAGGAGAGACAGGGAGCTGGTGGAGCAGGGCCAGAGGAGCCCCAGCGATGCTGGGAGGGCTGGACCCCTCTGCTGGGAGGCCAGGCTGGGACACTTGGACTTGTGCAGCCTGGAGAAGAGAAGGCTCCAGGGAGACCTTCTGGGGGCCTGTCAGGGCTTCCAGGGGCCTGGCAGAAAGATGGGGACAGACTTTGGAGCAGGGCCTGGTGGGACAGGACGAGGGGGGCTGGTTGGAAACTCCAAGAGGGAGATTTAGAGCAGAGAGGAGAAATTGTTGGTGCTGAGGGTGGTGAGAGCCTGGCCCAGGTTGCCCCGAGAGGTGGTGGCTGCCCCATCCCTGGCCCCATTGCAGGGGAGGTTGGATGGGGCTCTGAGCAACCTGCTCGAGTTGCAGATGTCCCTGCTCCCTGCAGGGGGGTGGCACCCGATGACATTGGAAGGTCCCTTCCCACCCAAACCAGTCCAAGATTTCCTGCTGCTTCTTCATCCAGCTCCTGAGTCTCACCAGGAGCTGAATGTCCAGAACAGCCCAGGGCTGGGAGATGGGCCCTTTGGGTTAATCCCATTTCAGAACCACCAGCCTGTGCTCTGCCCGGGGCGGCCGTGGGGCTCCTCACCCTGGGCGAGCAGGGAAGGGCCTCTCCTCACGTGCCTGCCTTTCTCCCTCAGGATCGTGGCCGCCCGCTTGAACGGCTCCTTGGATTTCTTTTCTCTGGAGACACGCGCATCCTTGAACCACCTGCAATTCCGAGGTGAGCCGGATCCGAGCGCCCTGCGCCGCTCCCAACCTCATCCTCCTCCCCTCCCTCCTCCTCGCTGCCTCTTCTCACACCCACTTCATCGGCTTTCGGAGTAACGCTCGGCTCCAAAGCCCCCTGCGCCGCAGGGTGCTGAGCCGGGCGCTGGGGCGAGGTCCACGTCTCCCCACACGGCCACAGGGCGCACCCAACTGGTTCGTGGTGGCAACTGGTTTGCGGTGCAGTGGCTCCTGCGGTTCTGGAGTGGCTGGGAGGGGATCGAGACCCTGCCCTTGCTCCAGGAGAGGAGGGTAATCGCCCTGCTCTGGGGCTCCTCGGGGGCCTCTGCTCTGCAGCAGGGAGTTCTGCTGGGCCAGCTGATGGAGGTGCTGGGGGGGCTGGAACCCTCTGCTGGGAGGCCAGGCGGGGAGAGTTGGGCTTGGGCAGCCTGGAGAGGAGAAGGCTCCACGGAGACCTTCTGGGGGCCTTTCCGGGCTTCCAGGGGCCTGTCAGAATGATGGGGACAGACTTTGGAGCAAGGCCTGGTGGGACAGGACAAGGAGGGGATGGGTTGAAACTAGAAGAGGAGAGATTGAGCTGGATCTAAGGAAGAAATTTGGGACACTGAGGGTGGTGAGAGCCTGGCCCAGGTTACCCCGAGAGGTGGTGGCTGCCCCATCCCTGGCCCCATCCCAGGGGAGGTTGGATGGGGCTCTGAGCAACCTACTCGAGTTGCAGATGTCCCTGCTCCCTGCAGGGGGTGGGATGAGGTGACCTCAGAAGGTCCCTTCCCACCCAACCAATTCCAAGGCCCCTGCTCGAGCCCTACGAGCTGTCAGCAGCTGTAGCTTCTCCTGCTGTCACCCCAGGGGCTGACCTTCAGCTCCTTGGAGCACCAGGTGCCGACCCCTCCACGTTCACCCCCTTTCTGGTTGACTCTCCTGGACCATAAAGCTGTGGCTGCTGCCGGAGAGCCTGACCCGGGTGTCTCCACAGGAGCCCCGAGCCGGAGCAGCATCCCCTCCTCCCCCGTCTTCAGCAGCAGTGACGTCATCACCTGCCAGCTCACCCACACCGTCTCCTGCGCCCACCAGAAGCCCATCACGGCCCTGAAGGCCGCGGCCGGACGCCTGGTCACCGGGAGCCAGGACCACACGCTGAGGGTGAGGCTTCGCCAGCTTCTGATGTCCAGGAGCTGCTGGGGTTGGCTTTTGTCCGTCTGGTGGGACGTGAGCGTCTCGTACGTGGGTGAGGGGCAGAGCCCACGGGCACAGAAGGAGGGGAGGGTTTGGGGTGGGGTGGTTGGAGTCCAGCCCAGTGCATTCCTGAAGTTCCCCGTGGTGTATTCATCTGCTCGGAGGAGGATACTCACCAGAGGGAGAAGGACACAGCCCTGAGTGAGGTGTCTTCTCAACCAGTGAGATCCTCCTGCCTTAGAGCTGGGTGACCATGACTGGCTGGCTCTGGGCTGTCCTCTGCCTCAAGTGGAGAGTCCTTCGCGTTGGAAAAGACCTTGAAGATGGTGGAGTCCAACCATTAACCCACCACTGAGCCCTGTCCCTCAGCACCACAGCTCCACGCCTTGGAAACCCCTCCAGGGAGCAGGGGGACTCCAGCCCTGCCCTGGGCAGCCTGGCACAGGACGGGACAACCCCAAAGGGCAACAAATTGCTCCTCAGCTCCAACCTCAACCTCTCCTGAGGCAACTCCAGGCCGCTTCCTCTTGTCCTGTGTCTCTCTGCAGCCCAACTGCCCCGTGGCCTCTCACACCCACCCCTTCCACCCGCAGGTCTTCCGGCTGGAGGACTCGTGCTGCTTGTTCACGCTGCAGGGCCACTCAGGAGCCATCACCGCCGTCTACATCGACCAGGTAACAACGGCAACAAAGAACATCCCAAAATGTGGCCGCTGAGCTGCTGGTTCCACCAGCAGGACCCAGCTGGGACCCTCTTCCTACTGCCACCTGGAAGGGGGACACTCCCAGGCGGGTCGAGGGCTCCCTCCAGGAGATACCCAGAGATACTCACTCACCAGAGGGGGGTCAGGAGCTGCTGAACCCCAGGGAGTCTCCTGGGGTGGATCCAAGGGGAGAGTCCCCGGTCGCAGACCCTGCTGCTCCGAGGAGGAACGACCCAAATGGGCTCTGTTTGTACCCTCCTGAGCCCGACCTGATGAGCTGGGGGGTGACACCGGCCACGTCAGGGCCTGAAATGGAGCGACCAGGGTCTCATGACCACGAAGCTGCCGCTTTATTGGGTCTGTATCAAGCCCAGGTCTTCAGGAGGTGTTGTGCAAGCCCCGGGGGCTGGCAGGGCTTTGTCGTGGCGGCTGCGGCTGCCACAGGAGCTGTTGGGCCCAGCTCCCCTGGGAATGGAGCAGCACCTCTGGTTTACAGCTCCGTGGGGATGGCCCAGGCTGCCCAGAGAGCTGGTGGAGTCTCCTTCTCGGGAGACTTTCCAACTGCCACGGATCTGTTGCTGTGTGTCCTGCCCTGGGGGATCCTGCTCTGGCAGGGGGGTTGGACTCGGTGATCTCCAGAGGTCCCTTCCGTCCCCTTCCAGTCTAGAATTCCATGATTCTCAGCTCCTGGGAGCCCTGCTGGGGGGGATGGTTACCTCCAGCCTGCTGGAGCACACCTATCGAGCCTGAGGAGCCACCGAGCTGGCAGCTCAGCTCCCCATCCCACATCCCTGTCACCTGGGAGCACTGGAAGTGCTTCTACAGGGACCTGGTCTGTGTGTCCAGCATCTTCCCGTGTCCGTGGTCCTGCAAAGTCCCCTGACGTGGCTCTGCCCCTGTCCTTGCAGACGATGGTGCTGGCGAGCGGGGGGCAGGACGGGGCCATCTGCCTTTGGGACGTGCTGACGGGCAGCAAGGTCAGCCACATGTACGCCCACCGAGGGGACGTCACCTCCCTCACCTGCACCACCTCCTGCGTCATCAGCAGCGGCCTGGATGACGTCATCAGCATCTGGGACCGCAGCTCAGGGATCAAGCTCTATTCCATCCAGCAGGTGGGTGGCTGGGAAACGGCTGAGGGTCTTCATCGTCTCTTCATCAGCGACACGGGCAGTGGGAGCGAGGCACCCTCAGCGAGGCTGCCGAGGACGCACTGGAGGGGCAGGATCCATCCAGAGGGACCTGGACAGGCTGGAGAAGTGGGACCATGGGAAACTCGGGAGGTTCCACACGGCTNACCTTGCAGGGTCCCTTCCCACCCAACCCATTCTGTGAGTTTATGATTCTATGGAGGCTGCTCCTGAGCTTTTCCCCCCCCTCCCAGCCCTCCCTGAGCACCCCTGGGTGGGCTCACAGCATGCCAGGCTCTGTTAAAACTTGATGTGCTCTGCAGCCCTTCCCTGCCATGCCCAGGAGCTCAGAGAAGCTCCCAGCAGTTTCTTGGCTGCTCCATCCCATCCCACTCCAAGCCCCTGTGTCCCGGTGGGGCTGGGCTGGCAGAGGCCCCGCGGCTGACCGGCCTCTTCCCAGGATCGCATCCAGGCTGGTTTTGAATCCCTCCGGAGCACCTTTCCAGTGTTGTCCCTGCCCGGACACCCACCCCACACTCCCTTCTCTGCTTCCCCGCAGGAGCTGGGCTGCGGAGCCAGCCTGGGCGTCATCTCCGACAACCTGCTGGTGACGGGCGGCCAGGGCTGCGTCTCCTTCTGGGACATCGGCTACGGCGACCTCCTGCAGACCGTCTACCTGGGCAAGAGCAACGAGTCGCAGCCCGCCCGGCAGATCCTGGTGCTGGAAAACGCCGCCATCGTCTGCAACTTCGGGAGCGAGCTCAGCCTGGTCTACGTGCCCTCCGTGCTGGAGAAGTTGGACTGAGGAGCAGGAGGAGGAGGAGCTGGAGCCTGGGTGGAGGAAGGCCGGTGGGACGAGCCGTTCGGGGCCCGTTGCCGGTTGAAGGCAGCGCAGGCAGAGGAGGGGGGTGGGTGGGGGGGTCGGGACACGGCTCCGTCCCGCTCTCCACCTCCAGGAAGTGTTTAAGAAGATGGAAGAGCAACCTGCTCTAGTGGGAGGTGTCCCTGCCCAGGGCAGGGCGGTGGAGCTGGATGGTCTCTAAG
>VWZK01000762.1:1305-16241 GCA_013396935.1 Baryphthengus martii | reverse complement strand
GTAGGTTCACTAACCAGTTGCAACAGGAACTTCTTTGAATATGTAGCACATACTCGTCATGAATATCTATAAACAAACTAAATGTCTAAAAACATGTACACACAGTGATATTGACCTTCTGTCCTGTGAAACCAAGATGAAAAATTGAGTTGCACAGTCTTCATGGCACTTAGTCTGCATTCTTTCTCCAATCTTGCCTAGTGTTTAATGACATAGCTGTAAGAGGGGGTGTGATTATCCTTCAATAATATTGACAAAGAACTTGAGCAAATGTTCAGGAAATCATGAGGTGCACATGTCCATGTAGGTTTACAGGCTACTGGTTATCATAGAATCATAGAATGGTCTGGGTTGGAAGGGACCATTAAAAGTCATGTAGATCAACCCACCTGCAGAGAGCAGGGACATCTTTAACTATATCAGGTTTCTCAGAGTCCCATCCAACCTGAACTGGAATGTTTCCTGGGATGGGACATCTACTAAGTCTCTGGGAAACCTGTTCCAGTATTTTACCACCCTCATTGTAAGAAAAGTCTTCCCAAACCCAAGTACAGGACCTTGCACTTGGCCTTATTGATCTTTATGAGGTTCACATGGGCCACTTCTCAAGCTTGCCCAGGTCCTCTGGATGGCATCCTGTCCCTCAAGTGTGTCAACGGAACCACCTCAGCTTGATGTCATCTGCAGACATGCTGAGGGTGTCCTTGATCCCACTGTCTATGTCACTGATAATTGTATTAAACAGCACTGGTTCTAGTATGCACCCCTGAGAGACACCACATCACAAATCTCCATCTAGACATTGAGCCATTGACCCCTACCTTCTGGATGTGACCATCAGACTTTATAGAAGTCTGGATAGACAACATCCATAGCTCTTTCTTTGTCCACTGATGTAGTCCCTCCATCATAGAAGACCACTAGGTTGGTCAGGCAAGACTTGCCCTTGGTGAAGCCATGTGGGTGATCTTGAATCACCTCCCTGTCCTCCATGTGCCTTATCAGAGCTTCTAGGATGATCTGTTCCATGATCTTCCCAGGCACAGAGGTGAGGCTGACAGATTTGGAGTTCCCAGGGTCCTCCTGTCTATCCCTTTTAAAAATGGGTGCAATTTTAACCTTTTTCTAGTCACCAGGGACTTCACCTGACTCCCATGACTTTTCAAACATGATGGAGAGTGCTTTAGCAACCACATCAGCCAATTCCCTCAGGATTCTGGGGTACATCTCATCAGGTCCCACAGATTTAAGTATGTTCAGGTTCCTTAAATGGTCATGAACCTGATCTTCTATATTGAGAAGGACTTTTTTTCCTACAGTACCTATCTTGTGGTCCATTGACTAGAGACGTGTTGGACGAGAAGTTATCAGTGAAGACTGAGGAAAAAAATTTCTTGAGTACTTCAGCCTTCTCCTCATCCATTGTTACTAGTTTATCACTCTTGTTCATCGGAGGGAGGTGCACTTTCTTTGACTTTTCCTTTCTGGTTTACATATCCGTAGAATCCCTTCTTATTATTCTTTGCATCCCTTGCAAACTTCAGCTCCAGGCACGCCTTGGCCTTCCTGACCCAACCCCTACACAATCAGGCAGCATTCCTATATTCTTCCCAGGATACCTGTCCCTGCTTCCACTGACCATGTGTTTCCTTCTTGCCCTTTAGTTTGACCAGGATGTTTCAATTCAGCCATGCCAGTCTCTTTCCTTCCTTGTCCGATTTCTTACACCTGGGGATCAAAAGCTCTTACACTCTATGGAAAGCATCCTTAAAGATTTGCCAGCTCTGCTCAGCTCCCTTGTGTCTGAGGGCCATTTCCCAGGGGGTCCTTGAAGAGCTGGAAGTTTCCTTTCCTAAGATTCAGGGTCCTGACTTTACTCCTCACTTGACCCATATCCCTGAGGTCTGTGAGCTCCACCAGTGTGTGATTGCTTCAGCCCAGGCTGCCTTCAATCTTGATGTCAATTATCTCACTTGTGTTGGTGATCAACAGGTCTAGTATTGCATCTGCTCTGGCAAGGCTATCACCTGGCTTACAAAGTTATCCTGATTACATTTCAGGAGTCCCCTGGATTGCTGGCAGCTCACTCTACTACTTTTCCAGCAGATATTGAGGTAGTTGAAGTGCCCCAACAGGATAAGAGCCTGAGAGCATGAAGTCTCCTGTAGCTGGAGTAAGAAAGCTTTGTCAATAGCCACCCCTTGATCAGGAGGCCTGTAGTAGACGACAAGTACAAGGTTTCCTTTGTTGCCTCGGTCTCTGATTTTTGCCTATAAAGTATCAACCCNCCACCCCTTGATCAGGAGGCCTGTAGTAGATGACAAGTACGCTCTTCACACGCTATCCATCTCCTGATGTAAAGTGCAACACCTCCCCTCCTTCTTCCTCATCTATCCCTTCTGAACAGCCTGTAGCCATTGATAGCCGCATTCCAGTTATGGGATTTGTCCCACCAATTTTCAATAATGGCAAACAGGTCATAGCTTTCTAGCAGCACTGTGGCTTCCAGCTCCTCCTGTTTGTTGCCTGTGCTGCATGTACTGGTGTAGAGGGACTTCATCTGGGCTGTTGGCCATGTCACCTTCTTAGAGGCACTCCCCTTAATACCTTTAAGGTATTTCATTGGTGTTTCCCTGTTGTCTCCTATTACCTCGAGAGCCCCTGGCTCACGTCCATAGGATTTCAAGTGTTCTGCGGTGTACCCGGTATGTCTTAGAGCAACAGGTTGAAGGGCCTTGCTAGTGTGGCACGTCATCCCACAGCTAGTTATGAGCTTCAAGATTCAAATTTCAAAGTCGATTTTTTTTTCCAGCTGGAACTAGTCCACATTATGTCAGTCATATTCGAGGGACCATAGAAAAAGAGAGTGACTTCTGTTGTCTGACAGCAAGGGCACTTCTCTGATAGACAGTGGTGTCACAGTTTAAGCCAAATGACAGTGGGAAGACTAAATGGACTCAGATACCAAAACATTTTAATCACAGACTTATGCAATTCTATGAATCACACGATTTCACTGTTCTATAGGAGAGATGATGCAGTGCAGAAGAATTGGACAGAGCCAGGTAAAGACTCCAGCCATGTTGTGTGGAGCTACGGACTGGGAGCTGAGGTCCCTGGACTTATCTCGCTGGGTGACCCCAGGCACTATCAGTAACAGAATGGGGTTGAGAACACCTGATTTTTGATTATCCTGTTCATATTTGTTTGGCACCTATCAGCTGGATGCCACTGGTGCTCATGGTCTGCTCATTTGGAAAGTTCTAGACAGACTGATAACTTTCACAGTGATTGACAGGCTGCTTATTCTTGATATTCTATTAACTAACCTATTCCTTTATCCTACAAGGTTAACTACATTTCATATGCTAACACTAACTAGACCTACATGCTAACAGCTCTAAGTGGTTCAAGACTTCTTATTGATTAAAGGATTTATCCTTAATGTCTTAAAGACTTTGATATTGATAGTAAGGTTGGGATTTTTTTTGGCTACTATCATCTATTTTTTTGTCAGAAACATACAAGAAGATATTTGTGAGAACAAAGACATTTGGCGTGATAGTAGAAATATAGTTGCAATATGATAAGACTGAGTATGGATGATAATTTAAAACTAGTGTGTTGAATGCTGTTGAATCTTTTAGATTCATGACCAGGTATATGTGGATATGAAATATCACAGAGGCTTTATCATCCCATTATTTGAGTTGCAAGGTATCTTTAATGCAACAGACTTTAAGGAAAGAAAAAAGAAAAAGATCAGAGACCTTTGCATTCCTTTGGAAAGAATAATTGCAAAATATTTACAAAATAATTTTACATAGATCTTGCATTAAATGAAATATTGCAACATTACATTGTTTGACATCTAGCAAAGAGTTCCCCAAAATATTAATCACTATATGTGCTGAAGACAGAGTAGTTTAAGGAGAAATGAAAGGAACTTGAAAATCCTAATAATAAATTGGTAAGGCATGTATACAACTTTAATCTGTTCTCAGTGCTTCAGTTTACATTCACTCTTTGGCATATCTTCCATGAGTCTGCCCAACCTTCCGAACGTCGCAGATACTTTATGTGAATGATCCAACTGCTATGGTAAATAGCCATGAGAAAACTTCAAGGCTGGACTGTGCATTCAAATCTTTAACTGTGTAAAAGACACTGACATCTATTTTTAGATTAGTTTTACTTACTTTTAGATCACTAATCAGCTAAGAATCTTTGAAATTCAATTACTGTGCAACTTGATTATGAGAAGCTACAGGGTATTTCACGAGCAATCACTGTTCTGATCATTTGGACAAACAGTAGATCACTTCAGAAATGCTCTGTGTACTTCTTCAACCTTGATTTATTTTTGCTGCTAGCACAAATATCATAATTGCAGTGCTCTGGTCGTCAGATTCATGCAGCATGGACTGAAGCTATTGGAAGAATTCAATGGGAGAAGTTTTTATTCCACTCACCACTACACTGGCCTTGACAGTAATAGCTGTAATTATGTTCTGAAGATTCTGAAACATGCAGTTAGGAAGAACATGAAGAAATGTCTCATATGTCTTGTGAAAAAGAAAAATAGAAATTACTATTTGAGATCATGATGTGAAAGGATAACATGTGTTATAAAAATGAAGAGGCAGCAAGATATAGTCTGAGGGAATTCTACAGAATATCATAAAATACAAGTTTAGTTCTACCCACAGATAATTAATGACGAGCACCATATTAAGAAATATTCCTTTATGGTAAGAGTTCAGGATACTCCTTAATAAAAGTTTCATGTTAAAATTGTACAAGTCAAATAATAATATAGAAAATTAATTTTACTAGCTTTAGCAAAAAAATTGTAATGATAATGAAAAATAACTGGAGCAATGGAAAACAGCAAATCCGCACATAAACCAGCACAGTTGTGTAAATTTCATCCAGAACATTAGAAAATTTAGAACAGTATTCTGTGGTTTGTTTGGGGTTTTTTTGTGGGTTTGTTTTTTTGTTGTTTTTTTTTTTAATATTAATTTTTCTACTGACAAGTATTTTAGATCTTTTGCTGTAACTTTAAAGCCTCAGTGGAAAATTTTACATCCTAGCAATTCCCTCAGTATGTAGTCTCAAGGCTGGTTACTCAGAGTCATTACGACCCACTGATCACAATAAATGACCAAAGACAGAAAAACTGATAGATAAGTTTGGCGCTTTTTTAAACAAACAAACAAACAAACAAACAAACAAACAAACAAACAAACAAGCAAGCAAACACAGAATACCCCAAACCAACAGTTCTGTGAAATAATTTGTTTTGAAAAAAACAATGGAATGTGTTATTTCTTAAGGCAAGCTTTCAAGGCACAACTTTGGAAAAGACTTTAGGAAATTCCCTAATCCTCTAGAGCCCCTATGGCAAGATCAATAAAGTACATTTTTAATGCTCCTAACATTTTTTTCCTCTATGTGTTCTCTAAGACCCCAGACCATTGATCAAACATCTGCATTTGATCCTGCTCCTTAAAACTTATTCATAATTTCTAACACAAACAGGCTTTGCTTCAGTTTAAATCTATTCCTTTTTTGCCCTCTCCAGCAGAGATACAGAAAATAAATTGTTCCTTTCCTCTTTGTGGCAGCCCTTTACAGATCTGAAAGTTGTTTTTATGTTCCTCCCAAGCCTTCTTTTCCCTAGATTTGTTGACATGCATTTACTCAATCTCTATTTTATAAATCTTTATTCATTCGCGGTGCCCTTTTTAAAGCCCTTTCCAGTCTTCTGTATCTGTCCAGAAGTTGCAAATTTAGACATGATAATCCACCTCTGGCCTGGTGAAGATAGATTGGAAAGAAGGCTACTTCACGTTTGATACATCACACATCTAATATTTGACCTTTTCGTTCGATGAAATTAAACTAATAATTTCAATATCAAGACTTTTGGGGGGCTTAAAAAAAAACCCCTATTTGTAACACATTACTGTTATGTTCAGCAGTTTGAAGGAGTTCCAATTTAAAAGTCCTTTTGTGTGTCATCATCTAAAATTTCACTGTCGGTAGATAACTCACAGAACAGGAACCCGTGGAAACACTGTATTTTCGAAACTGTCTGGGTAAGCTTCTCCTCAATGAAAACATTCACAAGATTGATAGCTAAAAAGAGTTTAGGTGTAGTTAACTGGAAAATCATGCTCTGACAACAGAAAAAAAAAAAAGATTATTGCACTAAATTTGAATAAGGCTTTTGATTTTAAGAATTCATGTGATCAGGTGTTGTAATATTTGTCAAACTTAGATTTGTTTTGTTTTCTTTCTTCTTGGTCTAAAATGAAACAGTGATTTTAGAAGAAAGAATGAGTATGCATTTTTGAGATGATGATAAGAGAGAGGCTTTGAATATACCAACATACTTGTTTCACTGTTGAAGAGAAAGTGATACGAAGATATGCAAAAGGAAGTCTGATATGGGAAAGTGACGTGCTAGGGATACTTTTATAACATTCTTATTCTGGATAGATAGTTTTTAGATAAGATGTGAATGTAACAATAACCTCAAGCAAAGCAGAAAAGAGCAAAAGATATGAGGCTTAATATCAGACTACCTTCACTGTATATTTAAGTCCAGGAGGAGTCAAAAGAGTTTATATGACCAGTCTCACATAAGACTATGGTATTGTCCACATTGATTAAAAACTACAAGCAGAATAAAACAATACAAAAAAACCCCAACAATCCAAACTTGCAGGTGTGGTTTTATCAGAAAAAATGTTAAAAGCTTAGACTGTTCAGTCAGCTGTTGTTAAATACTCAAAATGTCAGAGAAGCTGACATATAAATTTGAGCAAAAAGCACCCATGCTGAGGAGAAAGAGGTTTGTAATTCATATACATAGTAATTGAATGCAGTTTGGTGGATAAAATTAATTAGAAATGAGTGAGAAAGGATAGGGTCTAAAGAGAATATAAATAAAAAATCTCACCAAAACTAGTAATATTGAGGAAAAAAAAAAAAAAAAGAATTATCAAGGCATGATCCTGGAATACTGAATAGAAGGGGATTCAGAATGATGAGACAAAGATCATTAAATAATGAATAGTGGAAATTAAAAGGGAATACACTTCCTAGAAATGCCTGCTCAATTATAAAACTAATTCATAGTTAAGAAAAATAAAGATGTCATAATGATTCTGGAATTTCACCAAAAGAAGGTAATGAGAGATTTGATGCAATAGCTGAGAATTAGTCAGATGGGACTGCCTAGGATGCCATTAAAGAAACTACACAGGATATGAGTATGTTGCGCACAACAGGTAGTTGCACAGAGTGACAGGGTCTCCCCTGATCCTCCTTTTCTCCATGTTAATCCCAGTTCCCTCAGCCGCTCCTCATAAGACTTGTAAAAATAAGGGAGTATGATGGCAGATGAAGTAATGGTAAAAGAAAGAAATGAGAGGATAGGAAGGAGAGACTTAAAACTCCTAATCAGATGTAAGGAAAACAAATAGCAGCAGTAAAATATCTAAGGAGATTGAATTTTATGAACATTATCAAAAGAAATCTGTTGCAGTTCCTTGCCACAAGGACTGTGCTAACATACATTTTCCTGGTAAATGTGTTAATACATGTAACATGTTAGTTCGTAGTTTGTGTATTCAATATTTTAAGAAGCCAGTCATCTGAGATTAATGATTGAAAGTCTTCAGAAAGTTTCATTTTTCATAAAACACCTGCTATGTCCACCTAAAATCTAAGTACTTTTAATTTATTTTTAAACCTTGATTTTCTCTGTCTCTTCTTTAACATATCCATAATAAATTAAACTTCCAAATCATTTGTCAACCTTTGTATTATCTTCTTGCTACAATTTTGGGACTGCATGGCAAGGTTTTGGTAGCAGGAGAGCTGCAGTGGTGGCTTCTGTGAAAAGCTGCTAGAAGCTGCCCCCATGTTTAATAGATCCAATGCCTGCCAGCTCAAGAGAGACCCACCACTGACCAAAGCTGAGCCAGTCAGTGATGGTGGTAGTGCCTCTGTGATAGCATATTTAAAAAAGAGGCAGGGGGGAGGGGAGGCAAAATACTGTGCAACTGCAGAATAAAGAGAAGAGTAAGAATATGTGAGAAGCAACTCTTCAGACATCAGTCAGTGAAGAAGGAGGGGGAAGGTGCAGGAGCAGAGATTCCCCTGCATCCTGTGGGATGCTATTAAAAAAGAAACTACACAGAATATGAATATGAACACATTGTGCACGAGATATTCAATTACCTTACAAATGAAAAGGAAGTGTGGCAGCATCTGCAATTCTAAATGAGCTTAAGTAAACGTAGTCATCACTCTTTATTAAGATGATAAAATCATTTTGTTGCCAAAGACCCTGAAGCAAATCTGTGAATGAGAAGAAAAAGGAAAAGACACATGGCATGAAGATTCACTTGTAGGGAAGAGAAAAGTGACAGAAAAGGAGAAAGTCCAATCATACTACGTCCATTATTTCTTAGAAGGGATCTCTGAGACCATGTATTTATAGAGAGCTGGGTGCAGAAGGAGATGAAAGATCGAAAAGTGAAGGGTGAGAAAAGACAACAGGCATTTCAAGTATGAAATCTGAGTAATCTGAAGAAATATACTAGCCAAATGACAAAACTGAAAGGAGAGAAAAATATTGACGCATTTGTTGTGTGATCTTCAAGAATGAACTGCTTAAAACTGACGTCAGATGCCCACCAAGCTGCTCTGTCACTCCTCTTCCTCAACTGGACAGGAAACATACAATAAGATCACACACTCATGGGTCAGTCTCTTCTCCCAGGTGAAAAGTGGTAAGATAAGAGGAAATGGCCTCAAGTTGTGCCAGAGGAGGTTTAGGCTGGACATTAGGTAAAATTTCTTCACAGAAAGGATTGTAAAGCGGTGGAATAGGCTGCCCAGGGAGGTGGTGGAGTCACCATCCCTGAAGGTATTTATAAGATGTGTAGATGAGCTGCTTAGGGGCATGATTCAGTGGTAGTATTGGCCGTGCTGGGTTAATGATTGGACTCAATGATCTTAAAGGTCTTTTCCAATTGAAATGATTCTATGATTTATATAATAATATCAGTCTCCGCCTTCAACAGTTTTCAGCTTTCTCCTTTCCCTTTTTAATAGTCTCCCAAAATTAAGAGAAGAGAATAAAACAAGGAAACTTGCACAGTTATGACAATAATACCACCATCCCTCTCTCTTCACTTTTTTTCTGTTATTGGTATATGATATCAATTTAGACTGTTAGCTTACTGACCCTTTGCACATTAAGGCTTTCAGATTTTTATGCTTCCATTAAGTTACCTGGTCAGTGCTGCTAATTACCTAATTGATAAATAGGATATTCTTTTCTATATGAGAAAAATACAAAAGTCAGCATCAATCTTTGCAACATTCCAGTAAGAATACTGGTCATACAGAAGCTTGTAATTAGAGGTATACAGATATGTGTGATTATTAACGAAGATTTCAGGAAGCTGTAGTAGCTATCATACAAATATTTAAACATTCTTAATCAATACTCATTTTCCACGGTTTTCTTTGATAGGAACAACTTAGACTGATGAACAGAATGTGAGCATTTCTAGGAGGTGGTGTCTGTAAGTGTACAAAGGGGAAAGAAAATCAATGTCAGCAAAATATTCCTTGACTCAACAGATACTTATGAGTTATTCACAGCATAAGGCACTCTGAAATGCTGTAGAGCAGGACTCTAAAGCCTTAGAGTCTTAATTGCATATGCTAAATGGTCTCTGGAAATCTGTCTCAAATAAACAAGCACTGTTCTTATGAGGATGCATTTTATCTTGCACTACCAGATTCTCTCTAAATATTGGTAAGACTTTGTAAGCAAGACAGATGCAACTTACACTTTAAAAAAAAAAAACGCCAAAACAACATGTAAAGTCTTTAATCTTGTACAATCATTTGATTACAGATTAGTACCTGTGCATTTTTCTCCTTAAGCTTAGTTGAACTTGATACTAGTTCCAGAGTGGGCTAATAAATTAGCCCTGAGTAAATAAAGCTTTAATGATGGATATAACACCAGAATAATATGAAACTTCAGAAAAGATTGTTTAAATGTTTTGCATGATCTTTTGAGTTTGTGAAACAAAAAGAGACACTATAATACATACATGATCTAGTAGTTCAGGGAAGTACAAATCAATGCAATTGTGTATTATAAAAATCACTATTTATAAAATTTATGTTACAGTTTAGTAACATGGATGAAGCATCAATGCTTCCAGTATTCATTGTTTCGGGATAATCAGACAGTTAGAATTTTCATAGTTCTGTTAAATTTCATCAGTCTTGACTGATTGTTTCTTGCACATAAGTTTTAAATAGTATTTTCCTTTCCTCTCTGACCCAAGCTCATTGGTGGTTTCGTTATCACAGTTTGTAATCTAATGTGTTTGCACTCTTCTCAAATTCAATAAAAGAAACATAAATTTACCTTTTTTTTTCCTTTGCATTAAGGATGAATGCCTACTTCGTAGGATCCTGCAGGCTGTGGATAATGTATGGAAATCAAATGTGCCTGGTTAGCCTTCAAAGGGGATACTGACAACACTGTGAAATCATTGTGGTACAGTGCTACTCATTCTAATATTAAATTCAGCAGCAACTGAAAAATCCAAGGAGCCTCAAATGAAGTAAACAAGCTAAGAAAAATCTTTGTATACATATAGGCTTACAAACCTAAGTTCACCTATAGACACAGTATATATTCTTTTTGACTTCTGTCAACATCTGGTACTGTGGAATCCAAAGCAGCATGAAAAGAGTCAGAAGCAGAGATAACTTTCTAAGTGATGCCAATACTAACACAATTTTCAAGAGACACTGGGTTTCAAGCATAGAAAACAAGGGGAGTTCTCAAAGTCTGACTTTAACTTAAAGAAAATTTACCTTTCAGTAAAGTCAACATTTAATAGAGAAATAAGGCTTTCTTCAGAGGACAACTCACAGAAAGGTGTTCTGCACATTTCGTCTTGCAACTCTGGATAAGATTGTATCATTTTACTTACTTTAGAGGGACTTTAGGAAGTTATGTTCGCATCAGTTGACATGTCTGTAAGTCACAATGCATAAGAAAATGCAAATGGAGATGGTATATAAGCAGTATGTTGGAACAAAAGGAATGATGCATAAAGAAGGATAGAATATGAAAGACTTTGAAGGCAAAAAAACTGTTAGTTTATTACAATAGAATGAAATTTACAAATTTAATTTTGCGTCAGGGCTACAAATCACAATCTACAAATAATTTTTAAAAAGGTTATGAAATCATCTAATCCTTTCAAAGTAACTGCAGAGAAATGTTTTGCAACATATTTGAAAGTCAAGAACTCAGTAGGGGCATTTTTGGTATAGGTTGCAGACATCTATATTTAGATATCCAGATTTGAGCTTTTCGTGTGTTGCACACCAGCTGATGTTTGACATCAACCAAGCTAGCCAGAAACACTTTCAGTTATTTCAAATGCTGATTTCCACATGAGATATTGGGAGTGGAATATCTATAGGGAGAAGAGATTTCTGTTCCAGTTTACCGCACCACTTTAGAGCATAAATAGGGTTACACAAAATACCACCTCAGGTGTGACTTCATTCTATCATACAATAAATATTTGAACAGACATTTTATAAAACCATAAGAAAGTCTGGGATTTAGTGGTATTTCCTGAATGTCAGTGCTGTTTCTGAATTATGTTAGGTTAGCTCATTCTTTTCTGGTGTTTTCTTCCTTCTGCCATCATAACCCAGGCATTTTTATAAGCACGTGTCACGTAGAATCAATTTGTACCATTCGGTACAAAGGCTTCATAATTTTGGCATGATCAGCCTTCACTCCATATTCCCTCCTTCTTGTGGCCTTCAAAACTGAAGCAGTTAGATTATGTTACATTAAACTGGGTTCAAGGCAAGGGACACATTGTTTATTACAGGAATAACAACACAAAACCACCACATTGTTTATTTACTTATTTGTCTTAGTAATGAACCAGAGATTTTGAGCCGTTTTAATGAAAGGAATGACTGCTGTTCATAAATACATTGGAGAAACCCAAGGAGTAAATGCTATTACTCACTTGGCTGTTACACTGTAAGTAACAGATATATTTAGACTGGGAAACAGAAGCATGTTCCTTCTACTAGAACAATCTAGTTTTGTATCTGTTTTCCAATAGTAGCAGGAGGAACAAAAAAATCTGAAAGGGATATGAGTTCTGCTGGGGGTGTATTTGAATTTTTTACTACAGGTGCAATCTTTAAATGTCAGGAAGATGCAAGATGTGGCATCTTTACGTAAAAGATAATTTGAACTGCCCATTGTTCTCTTGATATTAGAGATGAAACTAACTCCAAAGTCAGCTTCCTTAACTATAGCAGGCAGCTAGAAGAAAAAGAGTTTTATATATTTTCATGTATTTATGAAGGGGATTTTCATGTGGTTTTACCATTTGTGTGAAACTGAATATAATGACCTATTTGTCTTATTTCTGGCCTGCAAATATTAATCTCTTTTCTTCTCATTGCTTCTTGTTTTCCGCAGGTGTTCTAAAAATTGCATTCCAGACTTAGATGACTGTAGGTTTTTGAAGTAGCACTCAACTACTCAGTTTATTTTTTTATTTTTTTGTTTTCACATATGAAAAACACACATTGAATTTTATGCTAAAATTCTGCAGGGCTTTTATCACCATCTAATATTTAGTAGATACTATTTATGCGAATGGTCTTTAAATTTGTTTTAGTAATAGTTTAATATCTGCTATCAGTGTATTTTACTTTTGAGTTTGTTTTTTTTTAATATTTCAATTATAGATGAAGGTAAAGTTTTGGGGTTTTTTTCTGTGCCCTCAATAACAGTTCTGTTCATTGGAATTCAGCACTCATACCAAAATGCCACTGACAAACAAATCCATTTTAAGCGTCCACTACTGCTAAAGGACATACTTCTGGAAGAAAATGACAAAGGACATGTGTTCTCCGTATTTTGAAAGGAACGCATGTACAAAAACTTCTGAACTAAACTGGTAAAGTTGAAATGTTTGTTTTAGTCATGTTATTGCAGCTGATTGAGCTCCAGCCCTCTTAATCTTCACTAAGGTTCTCAGCCTAGATAATCTACTTGCTTGAAACAAAATCTACTATTTACACAAAAGTGGATTCAGGATCAGATAATAGCATATATGTTCACAGAGATTAATCAATTAAAGAGAATTTCTGTCAACAGAAATTTGGGTTTTCATATGAGTTCTCATTTCTAGTCTTGGTCTGGAAGGGAAGAGCATGGAGACTGGAACTGTTAATCAGGGACTGAGGCACTTCTTTGCCTAAACAAGCCAGAGAAAGGTACTGTATCTGAATATTTCTGAGAGATAACCATAATTCAGAAGGAAAACACTGAAGATTAAAGAGTTTGAAAAAATATGAAATTCGGAGAATGAAATTGGACTCTGTAGGGAAAGAATCATAGAATCATAGAATGGTTTGGGTTGGAAGGGACCTCTAAAGGTCATCTAGTCCAAACTCCCTGCAGTAAGCAGGGACATCCTCAACTAGATCAGGTTGCTCAGAGCCTTGTCGAGCCTCACGTTGAATAACTTTCAGGACGGGTCCTCAACTACCTCCCTGGGCAACCTGTTCCAGTGTTTCACTACCCTCATGGTAAAAAACTTGTTCCTGACATCCAATCTAACTCTGCCCTTCTCTTGTTTAAAACCATTGCCCCTCGTCCTGTCACTATAGACCTTTGTGAACAGTCTCTCTCCAGCCTTCAGGTACTGGAAGGTCGCTATTAGGTCACTCCAGAGCCTTCTCTTCTCCCGGCTGAACAACCCCAGTTCCCTCAGCCTGTCCTTGAAGGAGAGGTGTTCCAACCGCCTGATCATTTTCGTGGCCCTCCTCTGGACTCGCTCCATCAGATCCATGTCCTTCCTGTATTGAGGGCTACAGAGCTGGACATGGTACTCCAGGTGAGGTCTGACCAGAACAGAGCAGAGGGGCAGAACCACCTCTCTCGATCTGCTGGCCACACTTCTTTTGGTACAGCTCAGGATGCGATTGGCCTTCTGGGCTGCAAGCACACGCTGTCTGCTCATGTCCAGCGTCTTGTCCACCAGAAAAAGAAAAAACAAACCAAACAAAACTCCAACTTATACTATTTACTATATTACTTCAGTTCTATCAAAATAAACTGCTGTAAGAAGTTAAAGATATGTACTGTAAACTCAAAGAATCAATTCTAAAAAGAAAGAAAATAACTTACAAAGAAATATATGCTATCAACATTTACACTTCTTTCCATTTCAGTCTTATGTTTTTACTACCAAAATTATCTTTTTACTATCTCTTAGAGTTGTATTAGAAAATAAAAAGTAACGCAACAAGTTTTAATGGAATAAAATTCCACTGAGTTGGAAACAATTTTTTGCATGTTGCCACACTAACGTATCTCAATATGCGAAAACTATGATCAATTTGATATTTAGAAAATGGGCTTTATTAGGGAATTGCTAGCTACTGTATATGATTAACAGGAAAGCATAGGCAATATACTTTTTTTTTTTTCTGAATGTAATGTTTTTAATTTCCTTCTGATAATCTCCAGAAACAAAGAGAATATGTTGACAAGCAGATGGAAGTAAATGACAGACATCCCAAAGGAAAATAACTGTAAAACAGCTAAAAGAACAATTACTTCTTTTTGGTATATTTATTCAATTATGAAAAGTAATGCAGTGATAAATACAGCAGATTTGTTGTAAAATGCAGACGTTTTCAGTGGAACTGTCTGTCATTCCAGATCAGTGTTCATAGATGTACTACATATTACAGGACTATTACTGAAATTGGACAGAGATAATTATCTTATGTAATGCTGACAGAATGTTAGTCTTTTCCAAAAA